>JAGSXI010000034.1:0-67403 GCA_019285895.1 Metschnikowia australis | reverse complement strand
AAAAGAATCATGTATTCCTGTGGCCGTCCTTGAGAGCGTAGATGCCTCCCTTCATCTGTTCGCTAGCTGTGTCTCGCTGGATAGTAGATGGTAACTGTGGAAATCTATTCCATTCGCGTCACTAACTTGATGACGAAGAAATTGGCTACCTTGTGATGGTCATTGTTCCTCCGCCGGTCACCTGCGCCTGGTTGAATTTATCTCCTTCGGAATCCTGTTCGCTTTGGATGCTATCTTCTTTCTCATCAATATTGAGCTCATTAGAATCTATGAGCTCACCATAGAAAGTTTCAAATATTCTTCTGTTCGTGGATTGATTTCACCATCTTGTGTGTTTACTTTCATGGCTCCCTCAAGACGAGCGAGCGTGCTGTATTCTTCAGCTCTTCCACGTGTGTATTTGGAAATAGAAGAGTCTTCACTCGTATACCTTATTGGCAATTGGAAACACTTCCTTAGGGAAGATCTCACGGGAGGCAGGGAAATTCATCTCCTTGCAGGAATACAGAAATGCCCCATTCTTTTTGCATTCGTGCTTAAATTACATAAATTTTCTTGATCTTGATTTTCATCGTGATAGTACCGTCATGGTTTGAGGACTGGCATATTTGAAGATGAATCGGTTCAATTGAAATAGTTGATGGTGTTTTTGGGTTTTGGGAGCTTGAGGGTTGAGAGGGATCAGTAGTCTGGAAAATTTACGACCTGATCTTGTTCGGCCTCGATTTGGGTTTTCTTGGCTCGGCGTTTCTTCTGTCTTGGCAAAGACTTGCTGTTCTGTAGACAATGAAGGTGACGATGGTGGCTCGAATCGAGGGAAGTAGGGGCTTTAATTTCTTGCTCGCTGGCGGCTTTGTCTTTGTTTTTCATTGGAATCTAGTCTTGAAATTTGGCCCCGATGTATGAAACGCCATCGAGAACTTCTGATTGAGAGTGCTATTCCCCGTTTCGTGTCTTTTTTACTTCGATTCGAACTTGCTTCGTACCCTTTTGCCTTGGGGCTTGTGCCTATCTCTTTTCTTGGCTTTTCAGCATTCCAGTTTCAAAAGTGGCGCCAAAAGCCATTCCAAGCGTCACTTGACCCCAAAGAGCCATGCTTGATTGTGGGCTTTTCCTTGATTTCTACTGGCTTTCGTTGTGCTATTCTTTTGGGTTGTTGGGTGTTGTTTTCCCTTATTCTTCTGTGGCATATGGCGGGATTTTCGGGCTACTTGAAATTTCAGCCCCAAGCCTTATTCCAAGTGAAATATGCTCCGCTGAATTACACTACACTTCCTTCACACACCGTATTTACTGTCATCGTATCGTGGCGCAGTGGAGGGGCTCTTTGGACGGACAGCTTTGATTTGTCTTACTCACTCTTCCGTATCTGGCGGCGTTCTGGTGTTCTGTGTTGGGTGCAAAATCTCGATTCCTGTTTTCCTCATTCCAAATCACATTCCTTGTGGAAAAGAGCTTGTAGTTTTTTCAGGACTCTTCTTTGTCGAATTCTCGGGCTATGTATCTTTCCTCATCCCTTATTTCGAATTCCGCACATTTCAAATTCTTACAATTCCGGCCACGTCGAGATACTCGCTTTTGTTGTCGCCGGTTCATGGTTTGCAGTCCAAGTTTTATCAATTCTCGTATAAGAGTAGGACACACTCGCTTTGATTGATCTGATGAAGTAGTAAATTTGCTCTTTACATTCTCAAGTTAGTCACCATTCACGCTACCCTCTAGCGAGGAAATGCGGCAGCTATTCGGGGTGTCTTTTTCCTAAAAGTAGTGCTGATACACCACCCATCAATAAAGTATTAGCAGGATTCTCTTATGAATTACTAGAATCTGTACTTACAAGATCACGTAAAATGCCTGAAAAATAGAAATAATCAAAGAGCACATTTGATCAAGGTGTGATAGTACACTATCGAGCAGTCATTCGTAGCCAATGCTCTCAATAAGCCTTTACATCAGCATTAATGGGTCCTGTTGGAAAATCACTTGAATTGGAAAAAACCATCTTTTTATACCGACTTATTAGTAATGTATAAGTTGATTTCTTTACACGTCTCAAGATCATTCTTAGTAGTTTCTTGGAGTTTTGATTCCTAGTATCCTGGTTCCTCTGCATCCGCCCCCGGCGATACGAAAAATAGTTTATGAGGCCTCAGGTCTTCCGGAGATAAAGTATTCCAGTTCAAATTGACGCCGGGGCCCTGCTGTTGGTCTTGCCATTCGTATTCTCATAGTTGATGAATCTGTTCAACTATTGTGATATTTCATCTCTCTTTGTAGAACTTGAATTAACACAAACAGATACAAACAAATGTCATGTTAATAAGATGAATGCATTCCATATGCTACAATTGAATGCCCCCTCTTCTTCTTGAGTTCTATAGGAAGTGACGCTTGTTACACTTGGATCCTGGCAATGCTCACTGGATTCCATACCCAGGTACTATAGTCAAACAGATAACTCAAATTCACAGACCAAACTGGGGAAGACATTCGTAAACATGAGATACCATACGGAGTCTCAAATTCCACTCAGTGCAGTTGCTATAAACACGCATCTTGACCCCCGCAATAATAATCACATTAATGGTGACCCATAGCAAATCCACATTTTCTATAGAAAAGCCGGCCTTCTTTTGAAAAGAAAAACCTGAAACCCTGTGGATACATGGAAACAACACTTTTTTGTGTTGGCCTTCAAGCTCAACTCCTCAGTGTATCATGACGAATATATAAGATGTTTTCCTTTCCAGTTCATTCGCACTTTTTGTGAATATACGTGTGATGAACGCAAATCCTCCAAAGGTCCAAAGGAATTCAACAACCAAAATTAGCCAACACTCTCAATTTGCAATCCGGCTCAAAAGTCAGAGTGGCTCACCCCCCTCGACCAATAGAGACCATCACGGAATAAAAAAATAAAGCACGGCCCGGCTCACTGCCGTTTTCAGCCAGTTCGGCTTCCCGAGACCATGGTACTGCATACAACTCACCATCGGGTCCAGGAAATGGCCAAAACCCAAAATTAAAGGTTTGCTTGCAAGTTGGTGATACGAATAAGCCTCTTTGCTTTCTAAGTCATCCTGTAAGTCTGCGCAAACAGATTGCATTGCTTTTTCCTACCTAATTTTGCACTGGCTACTAGAGGCAGGCTCGCGCATCAGTGATTTCATCTCATCTCTCAACTGTGATCGGGCTTACCTAATTATCACCACAGATATGGTACGTACAAACAGCGTCGAAGGGTGTGACAACACATACATTTGAAACGAAATACTAACCAGAAACAGGCATTGAAGAAAAAAAGCGGGCTTAGAGACAGGGCTTCGAAAAACTCTGCTCTTGCCAACAAAATCGAGCAATTCCACCGAGACCAGGAGCCTTTGGAAGAATCCCGAGATGAAAACCCGTACTTGAAGTTGCTGAAAGTCAGCAAGAAGGAAAAACAGCAGGCGAAAAAGAACAGTTTCAATGAGCGGTTGGCGTCCAAAGTCACGTTCAACCTTTCTGGCGGGGTGTCTAAATCGGCACTTAGAAGAAGAAAGCGCCAAGGAAAGGAGCAGTTGAAGCCCAAGATGGACGATTTGCTATCCAGTCTACCAGAGGCTACGGTGAATATAGTCGATTCCTCCGTGGCGAAGAAAAAGGCCTTTGTGAAGGATATCTCTGTGAAGCCTTCCAACTTGCCCAACCCACAGAAGCACTCGGGCCACACCAAGCTACTAGAGGTGGAAAACGTGCGTTTTTCCCAAGTGCTTCAAGATAAACAGTTCCAGCAGTCGCCATTTGCTGCCTTGAGACACGCCATTTCGCAGAGCAAACAGTAAGGCAGGGAGGGCCTTTGTTTCTGTTTGGGCACAAGAGAAGTGCCATGGTCAGAGTTGTCGAAAAGAGCCGAGCACTCCGTCTGAACTCTAGACATTACATAGCTATAGCTCGTCAAAAGGAAAGTGATTGGATTGCGGGAGTGCTGAGCGCCGGATGCGATTGCGTTGCAGAGTAAAACAGGATGAACAAAAGCTGAGTTTCCACAATTCCTTACGAGAATTTGCCGTAAACCTTGAAGAGCTATTGCGGACTCTGATCCTTAATTGTGGTGGACTATCACCGAGCCGTGTACCGGCGGCACTCCATGCACCACAGCTCTATGTGATCTCGCTTGCCTTCAAGATTCACAAATTTTACATTCCCTTGCCGCTGCTCGGAAAATGACTTTCGAGGAGTAACCCATTGAACCATGAGTGGAGGAAGCGAACCCATCAAGAAAAATGGGAACAGGCATTGTGAGATGATCTAGCCTTAGGAGTATTTTTGGGGCAAAAATAAGACCGAAAGTCTGGTGACAAGACCACTTTTGCTCACGACGATCGACCGCGTATTGTGCTGTTGCACGGCAAACATTGATAATGCTTAGTAGATTAAGGCGAGGTTTTAGTGCCGCATCGTTTCCTCCTTGTTGAGTAGCAAAATGGCACGTATATGGAATGATGGAACAGTATTTGGCAGCACCCCAGCAAAAAGCCGACTTGAATATATGCAGAAGTAAAGGAAGACGCAAAACCATTCATGTCCATTTCCTGAAGTTTCCAGTATACGCGCAAACAAACAAGAAACATAGATAATCACCATGGTTTCGGAGCGTCAGAAGAAATTCAGTGAGCGTGAAAGCAATAATTTGAACTACAATCCTCATAGGCACCGGTTGCGTTTTCCTGGTTCTAACAATCATGTGAATCGTAACTGCACACTAATGGAATCACACTGGCACAAGGTAAAACGAAGCCAAACGAAGCCAAACGAAGCCAAAGGAAGCAAAAAGCCAGTGTCTTAAACGTACCAGGCACACACGTCTATATACTGTCCAAGGTAATGGAAATTCGTTTTTAGTTTTTTCTTTCCTTTTGAGAAAATGCATCTAGCGTTCTGACGCCCTTGAGATTGTGTATATATTATTTTAGACTCAATGGGTAATAAAGTCGACGTTTTTATTCCCGTGGTTTAGTACATATTTAGTGCAGAATTTCTAAAACCTCATATTTTGCATCATACATGGAATGGCCCTTACTTCTTAATACACTTCCAACATTTTCAAATTTATGTAATGTGATACATCCCATTGACATTGAAACTTTTCTATGTATCACAGAACATTCCTTTGGCATAACTCATGATTATATTACCCAACCTTAATATAGATATTCAAATCTTCAACAAAAGATTTTTTACGTATTTTCAAGCTTTTCCTCCATTTTAGATCTTCGAAGTTGAATGCACTCATTATTATTTTCATGATACAATTTTGTTTTCCCTCTTTTATTAGAGTTTGTATACTCTACGATAGTTTCATCTCCAAAAGTTTCATCTTTTGTTCGCAATTTTCATCGAGTACTTCTGTTTAGAAATGAGAATTTTACTCTCTTTCTTCAAATCTTCAAATCCTAAATATGTAAATCACCTTGAAATAATAGTCCTAATTGCTGTCTAATCAGATCGAACCATTTGTTAATGCAAGAATGCAGCTGCGCAGCCGAAGTACAGGTCGAAGCCGTCTCGAAACACCGCCCACATGCAGGACGGAATCGTCTCTAGACGTAAACAAACAACACAACCGGATAACCTGCAGGTCTCAACACTGTGAACCCACATCGCGGATAGCGAAAATCATGGTAGTGGCTGTTTTCCACACATCACACGCAACAACACTGGAATCCCAGCCATATCTCAAAAGGACAAAAAATAAGATAGACACTCACGTGGGATCTCAAAGCCCGAACCCATCCTGTGTTATACTGTTCTTCCACAGCCGTGCTCCATCTATATACGTATCTGTTTTTGATACACACAAAACTGCGGTTTCAGCATGCAGCAGTCCCTGAGCTGCAGCGTGAGTCTTCCTGAACGCAGTGTGAGTGAAGACGGCACATTTCGCGAGAGTTTCAACGATGCAATCAGTAGGCTCGAGCACGAAATCGAAGTGGCCAGTGCCCCAGAGGCCTTGGGGCAATATAGTCCATTGCGGAATAGTACACAAAGCGACGGAAACGGCGCTTCGACGACCGCAATCCGCCATGAGGAGCAGGCTGCCGGCATTGTCCCGCCCGCTATTCTCGGGGAAGCAGCCCCGCACAAGCACGCCGCCGGCGAACAGCAGAACCAGGCGCTAGGCGAGAATTGCGGCGACGACTCCACCGCCCACGAGGTAACCGAGCTTCCAGGCGCCGCTGCAAGCGAGAGATTCGCATACAACAGCCACAACGAGAGCATTTTCGACGATTTCCGATACTTCCCGAGCTTGAGAGCGGATCAGACCGTAGTGGCCAAGTTCGACAGCAAGCAGCCCGAGTTGATGATCCACGGCACGCTCCGTGCGTTGGTGGTGCAACTCACATCGCCGGAGGTAATCGACTACAATCTCATCTGCGATTTTTTTCTCACGTATCGCACGTTCACGGACGCCACGGACGTGCTTAACTTGCTTCTCACGCGGCTTATCTGGGCGTTGCAATACATCAACTCCGGCAAGCCCGAGTCGGAGAAGTTGGGTAAGTTGGTGCTCCTTCGCACGTTTGTTGTGTTGCGCCACTGGATCTTGAACTACTTTCTCGACGACTTTGAGCAGGACGACCGGCTTTGTGATTTGTTTGCCCGCCACATCAACCAGATCACCGGAGAGCTGCGCCTCATCCGCGAAGGCATGGCATTTGAGTTGAAGGTGTTTTCTGATTTGAAGACCCACTGGCTCACGCAGATCAACGAGTTTTTCGGCGCGTCGTTCCCCCGCGACGCGCAGACGCATGTTTTCACCGTGCCTTTGCCCATGTCGCCCGAGTACTTCGAGGCCAAGCAGCTTCCCAAGTCCAACACCGAGGTGTCCATCCACACCAACCCCTCGTTCAGACGCTCGGCAATGCTCTCGCTATACGACCAGAAGCTCCACCACAAGTGCCTTCCGCACGACGGCTTAGCCAGCAGTGAAAACCTGCCTCTTCCCATCAGCAACTTGGTCATCCAGCACAAGTCGTCACGCGTGTCGCTCGACAAGAAATTAGCCGACTACCACATCAAGCGTGGTGCGGGCAACACGCCCAAAATGCCGGTTTCTTCCCGGCGAGAGCCCTTGGCCCCGAAACATAACCATATGAACCTCAAAGACTCGTCGCTAGCGTTGAAGAAAACAACATCCTCGTTGCAGAAAACGGCCCAGACCACTCATTACAGCATCGCGAAGCCAGGCTTTTCCACCAACGGCCGCGTCAAGCTCCCATCATCGAAAATCTCCGCCATCGTGCCTCTTGTGCCCCTCAAAAACACGAACATCGGAGGGTCTGCAAACACAAAGCCGCCTGTACCGCAAGATTTGGAAGAGGTCGGGCGGAGAAAGTCCATCAAGCGCATAGTCGAGGACTGGACCCGGTCTTTGTACTCTCCGGATATGCGAGGCGACAAGTCGACGTTTTCGCAGGAGCCCGATTTGGACACTCCTATCGACACAGCCTTTGAATATGAGCCCACATACGAAAATGTGCATCGCGATATCGGCGACCGAGTGGACGTGCTCAGTGCGCGAATCATCGACGAGTTGGAGTTTGTTATTCGCTATTACATCCTCGATACGCCGCAGACGATCCTTGGGAAAGAGGGGCAGGACATCATTAATAAGAAGTCGATTGTGCTTTCGCCAACCAAGAAGATCACTGAGGTGCTCATGCCCACGGCATTGGAGAAGGAAAGGACCCGCGAGTCCATGGAAACAACCAAGGATATGTCCATCCAGGACATCTCGGAGTTGAACATCGAGAAAATCGACAATCTCTTTAGCCAAAGTAGCATCGGCGACAATTCGGGCGACTTGGTCGACCTGTTCAATTTGCAGCCGCTGACATTTCACAGCCCCGGGGCCATAGAGCATTCGAAACAGTCCAAGCACTCATCTTTTGGCGGCAAGGTCACCAGCATCAACTGGAACGACGACGGGAATTTTTTTCTCGAAAACACCTCCCTGCTATGCAACTCTTCTGCGGGACCCAGAACGCAATTCTATGATAAAAGTGGCGATGCAAACGACATGAACCAGGCACACTGCGAGAAAATCCACCTGGAAAACCGGTCGAGTGAGTTCGACTCCAGCGACGTGGACCGATACGACAAAGAGGTCTCGGATTTAGGCATTGCAATAAGCCCGCAGTCGCTCAAGAGAAAACGTGCCCAGCGCTACAGTTTGCACCACCAATTTGCCACGGGATCTTTGGGAAATGCCGCGCCATCTCTCTTGAGAAACTCCAGTGACTCTGTCCATACGCACAGGTCAATGAAGTCGTACATGAGCTATGACTCGGCGTTCTCAGCGTCCTCAGAACACTCGGAGAGCGATCAATACAGCGCCAATCTTAAGAAAAAGCACGGGTACCACGATTTAAGACGGTTGGCCCGGGACGGAAACCTCCAAAACCTGATTTTCACGAGGTTATCCACATCATCGAACATCTCTGCAAGCGGCCTGAGATTCAATAGAATGTCGATGGTATCTCACCTCTCGCGAACATCGTCGATGGCCAAAAATAACAGCAGGGTCAGTGCGCTATGCGCTTTGATGGAACTACCATTCAACCTGGTGCATGAAAGCTATGCGTCAACGAGCACACGGGCGTTTGTGCAAGAGGACTCCGGCAAAATGGTTGATCTCTCTATGAGCTCCGTGTTTTCAAACGCTGTTGTGAAAGAACAGCGATATGTTCGAGAGCCGGCGGATGACAGCATCAGAATGTCCTCGGCTTCAGTTGCCATTCCGGGAATGAACAACAACATTCTCCGGGAATTGGCCTCCATTCCAGACGAGACGTTTACAACCAAGAACCCCATTCAGTACGCCTTGTTCAAGCTCGAGGGAAAGTACAACAGCTTTGATATGCATCAGGACACCACGCAGCCAAATGATGAGGATGGGGAGAGGCCGAAAACGTTTTCACTGAATGAGAAAAATATCATCGAAAGACGAGCGACTATCAATAGATATCTGAAGAGGGAAGGCGTGGAAGATGCTGTCCAGAACGGGGCCGCAGACGCGGCCCTATTATCTTCCAATCCAGGACCCAGAGTGGAGACCAAAAAGAACTATGAAGAGGGACAGCCTCTGACCGTGAAAAAAAGTTTGCTTGAAATGGCCCAGTTTGCGTCTCCACTCGACTCCGAAGAACACGATGTATCCCACGACACAGACGACATTCTTGACGAAATCAATAATGCAAATACCGAAGATGCGATTAGCTACTCCTCGGACATAGAGTACGAGTTGAAAAACAGGCCAATTACACCCATCAAGAAGAAAAGCAGATCCACGTTACTTTTGTCTCAGCCAACTTCCAACACGAATGGGGCTCCCCCGAATTTATTCAACAGTGGGAGCCCAGATTCACCTTTGAACCCCAAGCTTGTTTTGGATGCGTATCAGCTCGCTACAGAAAACCTAACTGTGAAAGAAGTTTTGGCCGCTGGCAGCCATGTTTCATTCATTTTGAGCTACGCCCCTCGAACCGTTGCAGAGCACTTCACGTTGATCGAACGTGACATGATGCAAGACATCGACTGGAAAGAGCTAATCGAGTTGCAATGGAACAAAGAATTGACCCCCGTGAACAGCTGGTTGGAAATTATTGTCAACGACGAGTATTACCATAAGAACAAGGGCGTAAATCTCGTGATTGCACGTTTTAATCTAGTTGTGAACTGGATTATATCGGAGATTTTGTTGACCAAGATCCAGGAAGAACGATGCGACATAGTGACCCGATTTATTCACGTTGCCTACCACTGCTACGAGATGCAGAATTTTTCTACATTAATGCAAGTTGTATTGGCCCTCACTAGTGAAAAGGTGAGCAAGTTGCAAAGCACATGGGACAGCATAGATCCTAGCGACATTTTGGCTTTGCAACACTTAGAGAAAGTTTCATCGCCTTTGAAGAATTTTGTCAGCATGCGTGTGAGCACTAACCAAATCAAGCCTTCGAAAGGGTGCATCCCGTTCTTGGGCTTGTATCTCTCGGATTTGATTTTCAACGCAGAGAGGCCGAAATTCGTGAAAAAGAAAGAGCTGGCGAAAAACACATCGGCAACTACAAATGAGGATAGTTGTGAATTGAGTGTGACGCAGGGCGACTCCACTATGGACAGCGTAGCTGGTGCCGAGGTGGAGAAAATGATCAATTTTGCGAGATTCAGGACCTCTGTGCATATTGTAAAGTCGCTTTCTCAATCAATCGAGTGGTCACAAAACTACGACTTTGCAGTTGAGGAGGAGCTTTTGAGAAAGTGTCTCTACATTACGTCCTTGGACGAAGAAGAGATGAACATTTGTTTGGAGCAAACAAAGACCCAGCTGGCCGATGGGCAATACTTTTAGAAACTATCCAATAATGAGCTAATAGATACGTCGAAAGAACCCGCTCCAAGTAATCTACAGAATCAAAGTACGAGAGACAGGGGCATATGACTGAGTCTATGACTGGGCCTGAATGAAGTATGGGCTCATGGAATACATACGTCGCCAAAAGCACTGGACCGAAAAAGAAATGTTTCTGCTCTATTTCATCTATGTCTCTCCTATCATGGCCATGTAGCTGCGCGGGCTTTGGCTTTCAAAAAATCCCCTCACAGCGTTTTGCATCCCCCGGTTCTCCAGAGCTGCTTGTACGGTGGTTATATGCACCACTTACCCCAAGATTTGCGCGTGCAGCCAGACAGGTGCGTTTTCCTGGACCAACAAAATTCTCCACCTTGCAGCGCACGTCTCCAGCTGCAGAAACCACGCATACTCTCCACTGCAAGGGTGCAAACAAGCGTGACCAATTGCCACAGGTGGGTTACTCAAGACTGTTCTTACAGTATCCATTTTGATCCAATTTACGAAAACATCAATCTCAACAACACCTTAGTCTCCTCCCAATCAACACAAGTATTATGGCCCGAAAGAAATCGCCAAGGATGGTAGCGGTGGTCTTGGTCGCGTCCTCCGTGGCAGCAATTTCGTATAAACTATACAGCGTGCTCAAGGGGCAAAGTGACAGCCAAAGTGCCCAAGATACAAATGATGGCGGGCTGGCGTTAGCGAGAAGACGCCAGTACCGAAACAAGTCGATCACCGTGACACTTCTGCACTCTGTGTTGAGCCTGGGATTTCCCTTGAATGAAATGCTTCTTTCATCCGAAAATGTCACTTTCATTCTTCCTCCGTATCTCTCTGTAGATGACCTTGCGTGTCAGATCGAGTCCGGCGAAAATGGAGCGCTTTATGAGTTGCCCCTGACCTTGATCCGCAACTACAAGCTTTTGAAATGCTCAAACATAGAGGGGTACTTCCATCTTCTCAAGGACATCCGGCCAGATGTGCTTTTTGTATGCTCTGACGATTTGGGAATCGACCGAGCGCCTCCGGATTTGCGGCGTTTCGTCAGCGAAATCGTGACTATCGAACAGGACAAAGAAAATGTACGCAGTGTCTTGTCCGATGTTTTTCTACGGTGATTGCCTATTGATCCAAAGGCAGATTGAGGACTTTGGTGGGGATTTGCGTACCCTCGTCTCATAACGAGAGATAGGAAAAATGTATCCGATAGGGCCCCAGGAGGGCGCCTAAGGTTGAAAGATTTAATGCAGTATGGAGAAAATGAAGAGACTTTTTTGGACTATATTATACGGTAGGATTACAGATGGGTAAGCCGAGTGGTCCTTCACTATTTTGGACAAATGTGCTGTTGTAAAGCCCGTAAGACCCACTAGTGGCGTATGATTTAGAAACAGACAACAAGCCATGTGCCAAAATTAGAACAATGAAGGCCCTCACGAGTTTAATATTGCTTCTGCTTGAAGTAGCGGCTCGTTCGATATCTCGACAAGACAGAGTATACTTAAGATTTTATTGAAATTTTCATTGGCTCGATCCAGGTCTTTTTCCGTGCATGTCATCTTCGGAAGAAGGAGTTCCAGCAACCATGTTTCTACAGATGACCGAGATCATCTGATGATTATTAGATTGTATTTGCTGAGTATCATTGCAAATTAGCCAAGCTTAGAATTTAGCGGAGGGCCTTAGGAAACATGCTCTGGATACAACCTTTGTTCAATTGCTTTTTTCCTGGCATGGCGCCAAAACATGAAAGCCGCCCGTATAAAAAGCACCTTGGCATGTGATCTTCTTGGTCTCAGTCCATCATGCTCATTCACACATGCATTGGTACGTGGAAACTGGCAGATAGTAAGGGAACAAAGGGCCAGACCCCAGACAAAGAACTACATCCATCTTTCAGCTTCGAATTCTCAAATAAAAGTCACGAGATTCCACACACGTTCTCGAAAGTCCGTGAATTTTCCCCGTCGACAGACTTGAGACTTTCAGGTTTCGTCGACAATCAAACCGTCCACCATTACATCATCAAACACAATTCACGGGCTTTTTCATCAACAGTTCCATTTCTTCGACCGCTACAAGTCGCAAACCGTTTTCATCGACCGTTCATTAAAAATATACATCAGACACGGACCTGCACAGGCGATTGCAAGCTCCACAGAAGCGTGTTCCGATCGCAGTCAGCTCGCTTAGCGGCCCGCCAATCTCTGGTCCTCGGAAATAGACTGGATGCTCGTACCAAACATCAACTGGCCCAAGTCCGTGGACACCTTCAAGATCTTCTTGGGGTCATCGTAGTGGGTCACGGCGTCAACCACGGCCTTGGCCAACTTCTCGGGGTTGTCCGATTTGAAGATTCCAGAACCGACAAACACTCCGTCACAGCCCAACTGCATGCAGATGGCCGCATCGCCAGGCGTGGCAACACCTCCAGCGGCAAAGTTGACCACTGGCAATTTGCCCGCGTTTTGGATCAAGTCTTGGAGTAAGGATACAGGAACGCGGTACGCCTTGGCTGTCTCCTCAAGGAACGTTGCGTCGTCCTTCTTGGCCAAAAGCTCGGCAATCTGGCCCTTGACTTTGCGCACATGCTTGATGGCCTCGGAGATGTCGCCCGTGCCGGCCTCGCCTTTGGTTCTCAACATGGCCGCACCTTCGTTCACTCTTCTGAGTGCCTCGCCCAAATCCTTGGCTCCGCATACAAACGGCACCTTGAAGGTGTCTTTCTCGATGTGGTGTTCCCAGTCTGCAGGCGTAAGCACCTCAGACTCGTCAATGTAATCAACGCCCAATTCCTGGAGGATCTGAGCCTCGACGAAATGGCCAATGCGCACCTTTGCCATCACTGGGATCGACACTGCTGCCATGATGGCCTTGATCATGTGAGGGTCTGACATGCGGCACACCTGGCCGGAGGCCCGCATGTCTGCGGGGATTCTTTCCAAAGCCATCACGGCACATGCACCCGCCTGCTCTGCAATAACAGCCTGTTCCACATTGACGACGTCCATGATGACGCCGCCTTTCAACATTTGGGCCAAGCCCGCCTTGATCTTAAAGTCCGACATAATGAGTTGGAGATTCTGAGTATTTTCTTTGATGTGGAAGATGAAAATGTGAGAGGGATTCGGGTGGTTTTAAGGCAGTACCTCACGCGAATCAATCATTCCAGCGCCAAGAACAAAACAAATGCAAAATGTGGGACGTGCACAGTGCGGCTAGTGCTCTGCAGAGAGACGCAGGGCTTGACTAAAACGCCAGTTGTTTTCTGCGAATGAAGCGCAAAAAAGGCAGCAGGAGTGCACATGGAAAGCCTTCCGGAATTGTCTTGTCCATAAGGTTAGCGGAGATGTTGAAGTGGTGGCGTTGCAGAGGGTGCTACGGCTGGCTTGCCATCGGCCACAATTTTTTGGGAACACGATACGTTTTTCCACTCTTCCGAATTAGCGATCAAGGAGACAGCCGATGTTTTCCACTGTTTTTCCGGGCCTTCACCTTACATGTGGATCGCAGAAGCCAGCTAGTGTGCATGCTGACTAATTTTGGGAAGGAGTAGGGGCATGGCTTGCCACTGGTCCGAGTCAGAGGGAGCCAGTGACTCGTGATCTCGCTGACTCTTGCCCTACAGGGCCACGTCTTAATTGCCAACGAGACAAATCCGCTAAACTGCGTCAGACCGCATTTGGCACCTAGACGAGCACGCGTCCTGATATGCATCAGATCTCCCTCGGCCGTGCTACAATTCCGCGGGTTTCCACTACAATCCTAAAACGTCTATCTAAACGCCTTGTCAGGGTGAAAAGACCACAGCTCCGCTTTTCAAAAGTCACGTGCACAGAAATCTCTTGCCCACACCCATCAAAGAGATCATTTGGACATCACGCTCGCCATCACATCAGACTTCCATTCCCCCTGCATTTTCAGAAACATGAGCAGCACGTCTCTTTATATCGTGGGAGTGTTGGCGCTCCAAGGCGCCTTTTCAGAACACTTGGAATATTTGGCAGAAGCCTCGAAGTTGCCCCACCTTGCCATACACCAGTTTGAGTTTCTTGCCGTACGCACCCCTCAACAATTGGAAAGGTGCCATGCGCTTGTCGTGCCGGGCGGGGAGTCTACCAGCATGTCGCTCATTGCGGAAAGAACCGGGATGTTGCAGCCGTTAGTGGAGTTTTCTCGGGCAAAGCCGGTGTGGGGTACCTGCGCCGGGCTCATTTTCCTCGCCAGCGAGAT
Source organism: Metschnikowia australis (assembly GCA_019285895.1). Lineage (NCBI taxonomy): Eukaryota > Fungi > Ascomycota > Pichiomycetes > Serinales > Metschnikowiaceae > Metschnikowia > Metschnikowia australis. Next base: position 52,771 of record JAGSXI010000034.1, on the reverse strand, counting down.
TTGTAATGGCCGCCCTCATCAAAAGGCGCTTGGCGCCATGTCGATCCGCGTGACGCGGAACGCCTTTGGCCGGCAGCTTGACCTGTTCGACGAGCCACGTGACTTTGGCTCTTTTGCGCCGGGTCTCGGCGAGTTCCGGACTGTTTTTATTCGTGCGCCGGTGGTATCAGGAGTGAGAAGCGTGCTGGCTCACAAACTGGGCTCTACGGATATGGATGCTGTGGGTCCAAAGTTGCCGTCATCTGCGGCTCCTGTGGACGGGGTCACTATTACTGGCACATGCCTAAACGAAGAGCCGGTGCAGGTCCTTCACACATTGGAAAACGGCTTGGTGGTTGCTGTGAGACAGGGAAACAAATTGGGCACCCTGTTCCACCCCGAGCTCTCCGAAGACTGCAGATTCCACGGGTGGTTCTTGGAGGAGTTCGTGGTACCGGCGCATTGCTAGTGTGTTTTGAGAGGGTTTACCTGGGCTGCGTCCACAGGATCTGGACATATTATAGAGGAGCCATCAGATGTTCTGGTAGTTTGCATGATAAGCCTCTCAAGGGCAGTACTATACATAGAAGCATGGCTCGAATCAAAACTGATGGCAAGGGCAGGAATGTGACAGATGTCTGCGTTCGTCGCAGAGGCGTTTACGATGGAGTATTCCGGGCAGTCAAATTGGAAGGTTGCTGTATTTGTGTAGGTATCTTTCATTTGTTTGCGTTGCAACACAACGATTAGATATTGATCTTCTCAATCTAGTTCTTTTTGATGAAGGCTTATAGGCGTTGAAATGGTCTTCCAAATTTCTTTGCTCGACTGACTAGATTGGTGCATGATTGTCGGAGCCTAGTATCTTCAATTCAGATTCACGCAACAGTATAGAAGACATCCTGGCAAAGGGGCAGATCGAGACGAAGAAGCATTTAATGAGGGAACGGGCTTGTTGAAGTGCATTCTCTGATTGGACCAAAGAAGGGGATATAAAACACACGAAGTCTAGAAATATACACAAAATGGTTTTGTGAACCACTAACAACTAGAGTCGGGGAGAGGAAAAGAAAGAATATCCTAAGGACATTGGCTCAGTTATTTATCATCAGTAGAATGAGACATCACGAGGAAAGGCACGGGCCAGAAACCCAAATCACGGATTCTGAAGGGATTTTGCCGGAAATATACGTGTTTTTACCCTTGTTTGTCACTTTCTTTCTGGAATAAATGGGGGATTCTACCCGATGATCCAAAAGCAGTCCAATCACGTGAAAAGGAAAAGGGCCTGGGAAAGGAAAAACATATTATGAGGTGTTCGAATGAGTTTTGGGGGAAATCAGAGTAGATATGCAAATATGCAAACATGAGCTTGTATAGACTTTCAGCGCTAAGCGGATACCATGAGCTTCACAGAAACACACTGAAGATACCTGTTTCATAGAAATATGTTCATCAGAAGATGCAAGCCTGAGTACAGCGTCAATATAAGAACATGCGATTGCAGAAATTGGATACAGAAGCTCAGTAGCAAAGGAGATTGCAAGATTTTTTTTTTTTTTTTTTTAGATTGGGATTTCCTGCTGGGATCAATGGGCATCCATTTGTTGCAAGGGAAAGTTGTAGATTGCAAATGAGAATACCCAGGATGGAAGAGGGCCACATGGATTGCGGCAGGAAAGTACGAATATCAAACTGCTAGGTTCTTTCGATGTTTTGAAAGCGGCCACTGACAACAGCAAATACATTGCGGAATAAGGAAATTACTCCTGCCACCCTTGGGTAAGACAGAAGACAATTGGAAGCTCTGGTTCAGGATGAAAGAACACCTTCGATAGCTGTCGGAAAGAGAAAGTCGAGGCCTGTGGGAGAAAATTCTGGACTTGAGAAATGAAAAACGATTTGACTTTTGTTCGAGCCGAAACTCGGCCCCTAGCAAACTCCCTCAACATGTTTTTATCTTAGGGATGTACCTAGCAAAATCCCTCATCATGTTATCTTATCGATGTAATTTTCGCTGTATGGAGTCACGACGTTTTTGCAGCTCAATTGAGGTCATGCGGTCACCTGGAAATGTTCCTATCAAGTAGCGATGGCTAATCACCGCTGACTAAAAAGCAAAAGCAATAGAGAATTTTCGGGACCATTATGCCTGTTTGACAAGCTCCTCCCCTGTTTAGACTTTATGTTTGATTTTGTTCATTTGTCCAGCTGTATTTGAGCACCCGCTGAAAATGCTTGTATCAGCAAGAGCCTCCACAAGTTCACTGCTTTGAGAAAGTTGAGTCTTCAATTAAATTAAGAGAAAGTTTGGTCAGTTGAGAGCTAACCAACTCTAAGATAGGAAATCACAAAAAATGGCCAGTCCTTCCATACGCGCTCTGCCCATGTAGATATGGGTGGAATTACACGCAAGTTGTCCTTCGTCTTTTGTTTGAAAAAAGAGTGGGTGGCCACGCCTCGTCTTATCCATCAAAGTTCGTGATCTGGCCGATGATGGCGGTAAGAATCTGGATTGGGGTGTGTTTAACGTTGGCAACCGTGACAAGTCACCTGACCCGATTTTTGCGCCCACTCAGTAGTTGTTAAATGTTCTGTGCTTTTCAATTCAGTCCAGGGTTACGCTTTCGGGTCAATCCGAAACCAAAAATTCAACCTTTGGGCATCGGAGAAAAACTTGGTGTTTTGATTCTTGATGTCAGCAACGGGGGAAATTTTCCAGCGAGCCATATGGTTTGTCACTTAATGTTTTGGAGCGCAGGCGGCTAACTATGGCCAGGGGGCCGGGTTGGAATCCTGGTGCGGGCCTATAGTCCAGGGCCATCCAGGCCCATAATGCAGGCCCTATATTCGAGGCCTTGCAACCCAGGAGCTATTTTCCAGGGTCTCGGATTCCGGCAATATGTGATGCAGACCCATACTCCAGGCCCAAACTCCAGGGCCTACATCTAAAGCGCGGCCCGCGACTGGCGCCCCACCCAGAATCGGCCCCAGAATCTCCACGCGGCCCCAACGTCAGTGTCCTCCAACGTCAGTTTCCACCCCATCAGTTTCCACCCCATCAGTTTCCACCCCATCAGTTTCCATCCCTGGTTCTTGCCACCACACTCGCCACTCCAGCTTTTCCATGCATCACGCTCGGTGGAAAGGCACCGCCAAATCGCAGCCTCCCAAAAATGACACTGATCTCTCGCAGTACCTACGGCACGGCCCCCCCGGCGGCGAGCACTTGCGCCAGGCCTCTTTGCATCGCGCAGGCCGCTCTGCCGGCCACATGAACAACGTCGGCTCGACGTTGATCGTCGGCAAAACACGGCCAACTGTGACCCCCGGCGCCGGCGCTGCACACCGAATTTATTCTGAGCCGCTGGTGTATCTGGAAACCCAAATTTTGAGCCATTCCAAGAGCCTGGGCGACACGTCGGTCCCCGCCGCCCAGCGGGGGCCGCTTTTTGCAGCCGTGCCGTCCCGGGGCGTCTTGCCGGGACCAGCCGCAGCCCCGGCGCCGGCCGAAACCGCCCAGTTGACTGTGTGGTTCCACGAGCCGGCGTCATATCCACAGGACGTGATGGTGGACCTGGCCGCGCTCCCGGGCCTTTTTGTGGGCGGCGTCTACGAGCTCCAGCCGGTGCGCAAAGACCCCGGGAGCGGCCAGAAGCTTGTGTTTGTCGTGCACCAGGACAGCATAGTGTCCAAGCAGCCAGCCGGCGCGCCGGGCCACAGCAAAGCCAAGCCCGGGTTCCAGATCTCCTTGACCTCGGGGCTTCAGAAGCTCTTGGACGTGCCGCCGCGGTCAGCCGTGCAGGTGCGGGCTGTGGTGGACCCAGACACCGTGCAGCTCGATAGCGTGGAGATCCACATCAAGGACGTCAACTTCCCGCGCGATTCGCAGTGGAGTCTCCTGTCGGAAATGGTGGGCACGTGCTGCCACTCAGACCAGCGAATCAGTTTCATGGGCAACCGCATCGGGTCCGTCCGCTCCGTGTTCAAGGACGGGTGCAAGCGTTTCAGCGGTTATATCGGCAGCGGCACCAGCATCGTGTTCCGGTCCGAGAGTGCCAAGCTTTTGTTCTTGGTACAGCTCTCTCGCGAGATGTGGCACTTCGAAGAGAACGGCGAGATCATGTTCCACAAGCTCGTGAACACGCTTTTCCCAATGATCTTTCACAAGTGGCGTGCCAACAACGCACACCACGCCATTACCATAGTGCTCTTCACCACAGTAGACTCCACGCGCACACCGTGGATCTCGCTCGGCGGGGGCGAGCGCCCGTCGCACTGCCAGGATTACTACCGCGTGGTGGTGGACCAGGTCAGCGTGTTCATGTGGGACAAAATCATGGCCAACTTACGCCTCGAGTTTGCTAACTTCAAGCGCGACATCTTGCTTCGCTTGGATGGCGCGGAATACAAGATCCAGGGCGAGCCGTGCCCGGCGGTCAAGGGCAACTTGCTCGAGGCCATCAACCTCAGCTTGGCGCTTGTTTGCGACCGCTACAGGAATACGGACTTGCGCCACACGATCAACCACTTGGTTGTGGTGACGCCGGGCACCGGGCTCTTCGACGTGGACTATGACCTCATGCTTGAGACCTCCAAGAAAATGTTTAGCCTTGACTACGCCTTGGACATTGTGTGCTTGAGCCAACCGCCGCTCCACACTGTGCCCTTGTTCCGCTACCGCTCCGACAGGGGCGACGTGTCCCACTGTGTCCCCAAATGGTGCGACATGTCGTTCTACGGTGCTGCCGCTCAAACATCCTCCAAGTGGATCCCGCGCTGCAAGATCTACGAGTTGCAGATGATGGGTCTCATGGAGAATGAGGTCAAGGACGTGCTGCTCGACCGCATTGAGTTCGACAAAAACGTCCCTGTCGTCGAGTCCATGAACGACTATGATGACCACGTGTTCAAACCCGTCAACAAAAAGCCCTTGCTTGTGAAGCACCGCTTCCAGAAGCGGAAGGACAAGGCCCCCCCACTGCAAAAAAACATCGCCACGCTTTCGCTCATGCGAAAAGTAGACGACAGCGTGGCTTCCGTACAACGCGCGGCTAAAAACGTGTCAACCACTAATTCCTCTGTCAATGGATTGGTCACCCACATTTCTATGGCCAATTCTGCTTTGTCTACATTGTACACCTTGAACAAGACAGGTGAAGATGTGGGCAGCAAGTTAAGGAGGGCCGCCAGCCCTGCCACCACCAATTCTGCCGTCAAGACTGCTCGCAGTCTGAGTAACTTGAGCGAAACTTCAAACCAAGGAGTTAAGGTCCTGAGAGTCACGGCCGATGCGAATTTGAGAAACGAAATCTCTAAATCTTCAAGAGCTAATCAGCAAACGCGAAAACGCGAGCTTAACAAGACCCCCTCCTCTACCGAAAAACGGAAATCGGTCTTTGACATCGAGCTTTCAGAGAGGGAAGAAAACAACCCATACTGGATGTCAGTTGACAACCCATCGGAACCTCAACCAGAAGTAGCAGCACAGTGCAGTCGCTGGGCCGATGTATTTCCTCCAAAGATCAAGAGAAGAATGTTCAAATGGCGCTCGTTCAAGGCCCCAGCAGCCTTGCCAATAGGATCCACTTTATTTCCCACCAGCACGCAAATGGAAACCGAGTATACCTTTCAAATCTATGTGGTGACTCTCAACTGGGAGAACCGGCTTGAACTTAAAACAATGAGGGATCTCATGCGAGAGATGATCCGCCTCAGACTTGCCCTTGGCTTCCAAATCTGTTATGGTGATAAGGTGAAGAAATTCGAAGCAGAACGAAAGTCCGGAGGGTACCCTGAAGGCATCATTAAATATTTTCCGTCAGGAGATTGCGCGGGAACTCGAATATACCTATCATTGAATGAGGAAATCCACAGGATTTTCCTCGACTACAATGGGTCTTTGAACGTGCAGCTTTATAAAAAAGTGAAAATGGAGGAGAAATTGAAGATTCTGCTAGGATCGCATCTCTCCAAAAGCAAGCATACACCCTTGATCAGAACAAGATATGCTGATGAGTACACTCCATCTAAAGTCACAGAACGTGACTCAATATTCCAGTATTTCAATTGGAACCAAATGGATCAGCTCATTGCCGGATACGAGGAAGCGGTCCCTGAGACAAATCGGCATTTCCGTCAAATGAAATTTGTCGTAATGCCCGGTCCTATTTCAGTTAATGCCTACCAAATATCGAACGAGAAATTATCGGAGGAAGAAATGCGCCTCGAGGGATTACGAAAGTTGATTGCGCTTATTGAAAGGGGTAGATATAGGAAAAACGAAGACAGCACAAAAAGCAAGGAAGAGTTATTTCCAGAAATTCACTTCTACACCGGGAATCTACATGATTTTTTGAATGAGCAGGCCGAGTACTTTAATCTAAGCGGAACTAAGCCATCAAACTCTCTTATGATCACAGATGGGCTGCGATTCAATACGAATATCAAACTCTCCCAAATAGCTCAAGAATTGCAAACCGAGGGGGGTTTAAAATTGGTCGATAGAACCTGGCACTTCAAGTTGCACCCCCATTGTTTTCTTGGATGCGATCTTGTGACTTGGATCATTAAGCTGTTTGATGATATTGACAACAGAGAGGCCGCAACTGATTATGGCCAAAGCTTGATGAACAAAAATTTATTCTGCCATGTTGAGGATAGACACGGCTTTCTAGATGGTCATTACTTTTACGAATTTCATGATGGATTTGTGGATCAGACGTATAAAGCGAGGACCGCGAAGAAAAGCTGGTTCCTAAAGAAGCAGTCTCAAGGAACAGAAGAGGCGAAGGAACTCAAAGATTCAAAAGACAGAAAGGAGCAAAACGACAGCAAAGAACCAATTGACAGTACAGAACAAAGGGATACCAAGGATGGTAAATCTCCTATTTCGACGGCACCTCATACACCTCCATCGATGACACCAAACATGCCCTCTCTTACGCGAGCAAATTCCGTGACAAGCACGGGGAACTGTCAGGTTGAGTTGAAAAAAACTGTATCGCATAATCACTTACCAGAAAGTGAATCATCTTCCTTAAGTGAGTCTCAAACAATAAGAAGACGCAAGAAATTCATGATCAGCAAGCATGTGAAATATAACTGTGATCCTTCTGGAAAGTCATTCAGGCCTGAGTTGCTTGACGTGCACTATGACAGTGTGCATAATCCAGAACACTGTTACCATGTTCGGCTTCAGTGGCTCAGTACAACAACCAAGTTTATTGATGAGACAATTATAAACTGGTCCCGTCTTTGTGAGAGGTATGGCCTCAAGCTTGTCGAAACACCCTGGAGAGAGGTCTGTACAATACCGGAAATTAATCCTTTCCACTCTTTTGTCGACCTAAAATTGGCAGTAAACCCGTTGCGGGATACTGAGTTCAAGGATGCGGAAATCCTCAAAAAAAACAAGTTCTACTTCCACCTCCATTTTTTGAAGGTCGCTGACTTTTTCCTTGACAACCGAGGCACGTCTTTTTTCCTGAAAGATCCCATTGAGATCTCTTACAGCTGGGGGAAACCTACATTTAAGTATGCACAATTCATCCACAAAAGTGGAGCGTACATTGTTGAGCTAAGAGACAATGGCGAGTTTTCCATGGCACCAAACAACGTGCACATACTTCGGATGAACACCTTTATCAATCCAGGCTCCGAAAAAAGCGGGAAAAACAGTATCCTTGATTCGCAGAGGGTATTGCTTGAATTCAGAGAATGTTGCAGAGACGAAAGCTTCTTGAGACAGGTTTTCCGGGATGCATCAAAGTTCTTGCAGGAAGACTACGACGCAGCGTACGTTGTTGGGATGTAAATTGATCTAAACACTCGTGGGTAATACCTTTAGGTAGCGATTCTCTCGGCGATCTTGAGAGCATCGGCCAAAACGCCATGTGCAGTGACCTCGGCACCGGCACCAGCACCTTGAATGATCAATGGGTTGGTGTATCTTTCGGTCTTGAAAGAAACAACGTTGTCAGACCCTTTCAAGGAGGCGAAGGGGTGGTCGAAGTCGTACTTGGCAATACCCACAGAAACCTTGTTGGCCTTAAAGTCGACTTGTCCGACGTATCTCAAGACTTTGTTCTCAGCCAAGGCATCGTCCTTGCGCTTCTGAAAGTCCGTGTCGAAGTTAGGGAGCTTCTCCAAAAACTCGCCACCTGAGGTACATGCCTCTAACTCACGAGGCACAAGCGAGTCCACGGCAAAAGAGGAAGGCGACTCGACCTCGAAACCAGCGATTCTGGCCAAGATGGTGACCTTTCTGGCAAAGTCCATACCGTTCAAGTCGTCTCTGGGATCTGGTTCGAGGTAGCCCAACTCCTTGGCGACGTTTACGACGTCGGAAAACTTCGTGGACGAAGCCTCGCTGGTGGAGAGCGAGTTGAAGATGTAAGACAAGGACCCAGACAAGATTCCCTCGATCTTTTCTACCTTGTCTCCTGTGGCCACCAAGTCTCTTAAAGGACCAATGATGGGCAAGCCTGCGCCGACAGTGGCCTCGTGGTACACCAAGCCGCCGCCTGGAGCAGCAGAGTTGGCAAAAATCTCATTCCAAGTGGCCAAGTCGGAGGAGAATGCTTTCTTGTTGGGCGTCGCAATGGAGATACCCTGCTTGATGAAGCTAGGGTAGAAATCGGCAACGGCAGCGTTAGATGTGTTGTCGATCAAAATGGTAGGCTTTGGCGAGGCTTTTAAGAAAGCAGCCAAGTTGGCCATGTCCAATGCTGGTCCGGCAGCAGCTGTCTTGAACGACTCCAAGTCGACTGGCAGGTAGTCTTTCGAGACAATAGCCTCTCTCGAGTTTCTAGCCAAGTACACAACATGGAAGGCGACCGAGGACTTCACATTTTTCAATTGATTGATGAAGGCAGAGCCCACGACTCCGGCACCGATGATAGCAACGTTCACAGACATGTTCAGGTTTGTTTTTGGAGTTATGAAAATTTGGAACGAATGACTATTACCGCATTCTCTTTCGCAGACAGACGAATGCGATCGCTCGCAGGCACGTGACGGTGGCATCCTGTATACCCAGGTGCTAATTAAAGCTATTTGAGAAAGAATTGGTTGTGCAGGAGCGGTTTGAGCGACCGTTTAAGAGGTACCGCTTAATTGAATAGAAATGGATATGACAAGATTTAATGAAAGACAATTGGATGAAATCTGATTATTGAAACACCACAGGACTAAAATCCATCCGAGAACAACCTTTAGAAATTCGCATCAGCTAATTCAACAGCATGAAGATCAGCTGACCAGACAAGAGCCCTTGACAGAGCCCACTTACTCTAAGAAATACCCAATAGCGCCCTACTTATCGAGCCAGCTGTCGAAATGTCAAATTTTCGCAAAAAAAGAGAATCAAAAAGCCACCACTGAGACAAAAAGACAGCAAAACAAAAAACCCACATACAGCTCCAAAGTACGCCCATTGCTCGTGTCAGGCTTGGTGTCCGTGCCATTTACAATATACTCCCTTTCAGAAAACGGCTGTGGGAAAAGGCCATACTGCGCCAAGCGCCGGAAATCCCATTCTATGGTGGTTTCCGTTTTGTAGGTCCAGAAAATCCACCCGTTCAGCTTGGATTCGTACTGGTCAAGCTGGATCTCAATGAACTTGCGGGTGTTTTCCTTGTGCTTGGCCGACCACAGTGCCCAGTTGTTGATTTCGGAGCAATTGCCAATCGACGTGATATTGATGGGGTCGTTCTCAAAAGGAGCCGTTCCCTCCCACCTTGAACCACGGCCGACGGTGTTCAACCATGGGGCACAGTCGGTAAGTGCCGCACTCCACTCACCGACAACAGCAGGGTGTGCGAGTCTTTCGTCATAGACGCGCGAGGCAAAGTCTCGGGTACTGGAAATGTGCTCGGAGATGTTGCTTCGGAGCTGCCCGGCAAAAAAAATCTCGTAGTGATGGTGGTCGATCAAAATGTTGTAGTTCTGCAACCGGGTCGGCATGTTGCCCGTGGAGTTCAAGAAACCATCCCAGTAGCCCAGGGCCTGAAACGCGTCCGAGAACACAAGAGTGTTGTTAGTGTCCTGGAGCAACCGGGCGTCAAGATACGTGTTTGTGTAAAACAGTTCCAATTGCTCCATCGACAACATCGGCCCGAAGGGCTCATTGAGCACCTCAATCCCGATGATAGTGTCTTTGTAGCGCTTGGAAAAAGACGCGCCGCCGTACTTCTCGTAGATCTGGCGGAGCACCAGCTCCGTGAGCTCGATGTTAGCCGGCGTGTCCTGCCAGCCGGGTACGTTGTCTAAGAAAAGCCCCGAGTTGTCAAAGCCGTTCTGAGATCCGGGCGCCCCGTGCAAATCGATCAACACTTTCAAGTCATATTTGTGGGCCCATCCAATGGCCAAATCCAAGTAGGCCTGGGCACCGCTTACATAGGGATCGTCGTCGAGCATGTCGAACGCCCAGTAGCCTATAGGAATGCGCACCATGTTGAAGCCATATGACTTGATGTCCTGGAAATCCGTCTCGTTGTAAAACCCCAGCCGGTGCGCCTCGAGCCGTTTTGCAGCCTCCACTTTCCCCAACAGCTGGCAATAGGTGTACTCGTCCGTGGGGATGTCAGAGGAGTTCCGAGAGGTCTCATTGAAAGCCAAGAAAAGCGACGGGGTAATAAAAGGCTCCAACAAAAGCCAGCCCCCGAGAGCCACACCCATGTACTGGAAGTCGGCTGCCGAGCTCAGAGTGCTATATGGATATGGCTGGGAAACATTGGCATATTGCGTGCTATTCCATAGGGCCAGCGAGTTGGATGTTTGCAGCTGGTTGAACGCCAGCGAGTTGAAAGCTAGGGCGGTGCACGCAAGCGAAAGGAGGGGAACAAGCATCTTGTGCTGATTGACGGCAGGCGAATTTGGGGTGCTAAAAGAAGGTCAGTACAAAAGAAAAAAAGAGGGCATTTATGGCTTGGATCTGTCGCATCACACAGTGCTATGATTGCCGTGCTAAAGAGAAGCGGCTGCAATTCCTGTATTGGGCAGGAGTGCAGAAACGAGCGTTTAGAGAAGACATTTCCTGATATGTCGATCCAGCAGGCAGGAGCCCTGCCACCAAAGCATAGATTATGTCACATAGCAGAATGCCAGGTAGATTGTGCTTCCACCAAAAAACAGCTAGGCGTGTGCAGAAGAAAGACATTGCATATGACGCAGATATAGTAAGCCTGATTTCAGCAAAGCACCCGGCGATTGTATTTTCAGAATCATATTCGAGGTATTGCATTTTCGGCAAAGCATCGACTATGTTTTACATACAGCAAATCAACCATTTGTTTTAATCAAGCATTTGTTTTAATCAACCATTTCATTCATTTCCAGCGAAAAATGAAGATGTCGTGTCAGCAAAAAGCCTTGGAATTCCACATGCAACAGAAAGACCTGTGGCGATACAGCAAAGCGCTGCCTATATTGCACCAAGCGAAATATAGATTGCACTTTCGGCAAAACTACCAGTGGAGTTCACTGAGCAAAACATTCGAGCAAAACACCACTAGAATGCACTTTCAGCAAAACACCCACAATATTCCACAAGAAACATCATTACGACCCAGTTTCCAGGCACTGTCTTTCTTGCCGTTGGTCACTGGTCCACGTGACCAGATCCAAGTCTCGGGCATCGTCATACAAGCTGCATGCCCGGCAGCAGCTCTCAAAGCACTCGTCGTAATTTCTATTAGCTGGAAAGAAAAGGAAGGGCCGGGCCCCTATGTACATCAAATAAAAACACGGACTCCAGGTCATGACGTCATTAATCCAAGTCAACTGCAGAAGGCTTAGTCTCCTCCTCAGCAGCGGCAGCAGCAGCAGCCTCGGCGGCAGCAGCGGCTCCAGAAATTCCAGCGTCCCCACCCATGATATTGGTGATAGTGGCTGGAGGCTGGATGGCAATCATCATCACCAACAACTCGTAGACATCCTCCGGCACGGTTTTCTGGTAGATTCCCATGATGTCTGTGGGGTTGGGGTACACGGCCAAGGCCTTGTAGAAGCACAAAGCCGCGTTAACCTTGGTGTCGGGGCTGTTGGCCAACTGCTCGCCGGTGGCAACCTGCTCCATGAAAAATTCCTCTTTTTTCGACAAGTCCGTGGGAATGGGGTTTGCGGCCAAGTCCTCGGTCAACGCCTTCTTGACAGTGAGCAACATGGACTTGCGCAGCTCCTCCTGCTGCTTGGCTGCGGATTTCTGCTGCTTGACGTGTCTTTTCTTCAAGTGCTTTCTGAACTCGGGCGACGCTCTTCTGTTGTAGTCGAAGTAAGCGGCGTACGCAAGCACACCGGCCGCGGCCACCGAGACAAAGGCGAGTGTTCTGTTCATTTTGCTATGTATCTGACGCTTTTCTGACGATGTGCACAGGTGAGCAAGGGGTGAGGGCAAGGCCGACCAGCCTGCAAAATTTTCGATGTCGGCCCGCGTGCGCATACCGAATCGGAGGGCCTTTCATATATTGCTCCGGGCTGTGGGAGTGGCGGGAATTGCTGGATACGGCGTCTGTTTCGGAAAAGCTGGCATGGCGTCAATCCGTTTATTCTGGGATTTCTGGTTGGTCGTTTTTCCCGTGTTTTCCGAGGCTCAGGGTGTCGGATTTCGAGGGCTTTCGGGTGTTTTCGTCCATGCCTGGTGTTTTCATCCATGCCTGGTATGCTCGTGTGCGCATTGCTAGTCTGAGCAATATTACACAAGTAGTCAATGGCCGTGTTTTAGAAATTCACAGTCTGAAACAGCCACTGTTCATTTTTTGGAGACTCTGTTTCACGAGCGCAGGTAGCTAGCTGACTCCAGCTGTACGACGGAATTCGAATTAGCGAGCATCCCAAAGCGGATGCTATTAATTGCTCTTTTTGGGCATTATTAGTTGTTCTCTCCGGGAAATTGCTATATACTTGAGGATCAATCTTCGAATATCGCAACAGTGGGCTGGATCCCAAGGCGACACAGCAAACCTCATTAAAACACACCCTTCCATTGGGCAGTGGTTCCAGATGTGGCCCTAGCTCGAATGCTGGCCCCACCATGGCCACCATCTCCTTGGTTCAATTCGAAGTCATGGGCTGTGTACTGAGTAGGTTCATGAGCATGGGACACATTTGTATCATGTTGCAAGGAACTTTATAGAACTTCATGAAGGGATGGACCCACGTAGGGATCATGCTGTTTCTGACATAAAGCGTGGCCGTCACAAAATGACGGCCCCAAGAAAAGATGTACCGCCCTTACGGAACTGCAGAGTGGTTCAAACTGAAGATGGCGACGGTTGTCCGTATATAGGGCAAATACCGATATAACATAATCGTTTGGAAAATCACAGTGGGGATTTTTGACCCTTCAAACACAATAAGAAAGCCGACTCACGAAGTATGCGTGATGAAATCTCCGGACCACTGCCAAACGGAGGACAGAGCTGTCCACGGAATACAGTTCGAATAATGTAGATGCTGGTAGTTGGAACAATAAGGCAGACCGGAAGTTTTGCTGGAATTTCAGGGGAACATATGATCAAAAGTGCCTGGTTTTTCGAGGATCAAATCAAAGACAAATATGGGAGCAAATGCCATACTCCTGCCAGCAACACCAACAAGAGATGCTAACCGCCATGCAGTATATCTTCGAATGCCTGAAGCTTAAAGCCACGGAATGCGTGCTGAACAACCAAATAACCAAGCAAGCGGTAAAATGAGAGCTGAACTGAACAAGACTGGTAAGTCACAAATCGAGTCTTCGGCACTACTCGTACCAAGACTGCTTATGGCCATTTCAGAGTGCTCGTTTCTGCTGCTCACATGCACAAAATAGACGAGCTAGGATACTTCTCTGAACCGTCTGCCATAGTTTCCGATTGCAGCGCCGTCGTTCTGAAATTACGTGGAAGTGGGAAGGTCCGGGACACTCGCATCATTTCCACCGCTATCGAGTCCCAAAAGGCTTGGAGCCACCCGCGGTCGCAAAAGCTCAAATCATGCACCCAAGACACAAAGTACCTGTGAACAGAACCATTGCTTCATTTTCCTCGAAAGTCGCTGCATGTGCTGCTACATACTTTTCGTACCGCGATGTGAGAGCCAGACCGTTCCAGTTCTAGCCCGAGTAGGCCGTCGTCACGTGCCAGCTAATTCTTGGTTTGCACACGAGATAAGAGATGCAGAGAAATCTGTTTCTTTTTGCCGCTTCTCCCTCTCATCGTGGCTCGTATTCTCACCTCCCAACACCCCCTCCAATCTGTTGTTTCGTCCTTTCGCACCCAACCGGTACAGGCAGCATATACGTGGTGTACGGGTGTATACTTCCCGCGCTGACTGGCCCGCGCTCTGATTGGCCGGTGCCGGTTCTCAGTACTGGTTCCATCTTCACGTCTCAACCTGTCCTCCACCGAATCCCATCTTCTCACTTGAACCTCTTGCTCCGTACACCCGTTTCTCCTCTTAGAAATACCGAAATGGCTGATTTGCAACCTAGAGTCTACCCGGACTCCACCAACAAATGGCCCACGCCATTCAGCAACATGCTCAGCTCCCAGGCCTACCCCAAATGGCAGCCTGTGGACACCGCTAAGCAAACCAAGCAGGTGTTCAAATTCGGCTTTTTCTCCATTGCCGGCGGGTACGCATGGTTGTACCTTTGGAAGCGCACGACCTTCAAGCTCGAGCTTCCCATGGTGGTCACGGGATTTGCCACAGTGGCAGTAGCCGCCAGGGGCATCACTGCCAATTTGCGGGAGAAGAATGACGGCTGGAACACATTCTGGGCTGTGATTGCAGGAAATGCCGCAGTGCTTACTGCAGGGTTCAAGCTGGTTCCGCTCAAGCACAAGCTCATGACCGGTATCGGCGGCGCGAGCGTGACGGCTCTTGCCGAACAGATCATGTGGGCGCAATCGGCGTCCTCCGCCGGCCAGAACACGAGATTTGCGGCGGCCAACACGGGCGAAGAATTGCCCAAACAGGAGTTCTGGGACGTGTTGAAGAGAAGACCGTTGTCGCAGACCGTCGATGCCTTGGGAGTCGGCAGAGGCATCTTCAAGCCATGAGAGGCCGCTCTTCTTATTCCCCAGCATATCTGAGGCAGCGCATGTAACATAATCAATGAACAAATTTTTGTAGCAAAGGCGTCTAGGTCTCGTAGTGGGGACATGTCTAGCAAAGTACTGGGGTCTTGATCGTTTGGATGTTAGCATTTTTTTGAGCATCATTTCAGACACTGGGAGGAGTTAGTCGTTGCGTACGTCTGCTTGAAGCTGTGGTGCTTACCTTGCCCGGTATCTGAGCATAGAATGGTTCCCTTTGCGGGTCAGCAGAATTATGTACAGTGGACTACTCCGATAGGTGGAAAAGTTGGGGTTAACATGGGGCACAACTAATAATCACTTGCTTCCCGATGATTCGCATGCATGAGCGACTACGCGCCCATTCCCGCTCCATGCCAATATGATAGAATACCATCTGCGTCAAAAGCCGAGTCGTGCCGTTCACGGACAAGCAGTTGCAGATGTGCAAGAACAAAGTAAAGTGAATCCGGTAGATCCTGTGATGGGAAGACTAACAAGCCTTGAATGGATAGTCCAAAGGGTTGAGTTTCAACTTCCACAACTTCTTCTTCTTCTTGGTAACCACATGCTCGCCAAACAACTCGTCGCAATACTTCTTCTTGAACTTTCTGATGAACCCAGGGTCCCACAACTCACTGGCAATGCCCAAGTCTTTACAGCATCTCATCAATGCGTTACTCTTACAGCCCTCCAAGGCCGTAGTCAACTTCTCCTCACCACCAAAATAGTCCTGCTCACCCCGGGCAACGGAGACAAGACGCCCGCTGCAGATTAGCGCGTACTCGCGGCTGACTTGCTTCGGCGTGATGTGGCTCTGGGTACGTGGAGCCAAGCCCCAGCCACCAGGGCCAAACGCGCGGTTAAGAATCCGCCGGTACTTGATTTCGGGTAAGTACAATATTCCGTCCGGCTTGATCTCGACGTCCGTGGGGTCGAGCGGTGCCAAAAGAATGTCGCTGGCCTCCTTTGGGAACGGAGCCTGGCCCAAGCCATGGAAAGAGTCCGACCAGTCGATGGCACTGGCACTTTGGGGCTCGTATACGGGTGAGTCGTGCAAGGTCAAGCCAGGAGCCACCGGGGTCGGCGCTGACGCCAGCAAGTACAGCGACGGATCCTCCGTTGCAATCGGAGAGGGGGTCGTGGCCGCCGGGGCGGGTGGCGGCGTTTTGGTCTGCACAGGGGGATTCCCGGCGCCGGCCTTTCGGACAGGCGATACACGGCGCATCATGGTGAAGAGCCTGGCAGGTTGGCGGTGTAAGGAGCCCCTAAAAATCATGGCAAAAGAGGGTTGATGGCTATGTTTGGTCTGTTGAGGTGAAGGGCTGGCTTCAGGTACACTCGTGGTGCACGGGTGTACACGACTGCGCGTGGCTATCGTGGCAGGCGGAATCAAAGATGCACGGATGTACAGTGAAACAAAGCGCAGAATGTACGGGTGTCGTTCCGTGTCAGGATCCCTACAGCCAAGCTACCCGCCGACAGTTCAGGTTGACCGTCCTTCGTGGAATCATTGAACCTTAGATCGAGAATGGAAAATGAGGTCTGGGAAAAACAAGCGTTAACTGTTCAAAAGCAAATTCACCTGGCCTGAGCCCTGCTCTGCCTTTCTGTCTTCAAGTTGCCCGCAGAGCTAAAAATATAATTGACAGCCGCTGTAGATTCCTGGGACTGCACGCATGCCCGTTCGCTCGGTGGGCTCATGTGTTTGAAGCTGCTTGGGTGGAAGCGTCTAAGTAGAGCCTCTTCATCCTCCAAATCACTGAAATTTCTAAATCCCCATTTGCAACCATGGATTTGCCCGCTATTGAGAGACGAGTCACAGGTCGCCCAGACCTGTTCTGCACACTGCACAGGACAGGCACAGCATAGCCCCGCGGACTCTTGGATTGTCCGGTATACAGACCGCAGTTTCTTTTCTTGTTCCTTCTGGTTTGCGTCGCGGCCGCGCACTTACAAGTTCAGCCTGACATTGCTCCTCTTTTTCTCCAAGCACACTACGTCGTTTCCCCATCTCGAAGATTCAGCAGCGAGGTGAACACCCCATTGCCACCGCCTTCATTTCAACGCTACTCGTCTTTTTGTTCCCGAGAACGCTTTTGTGAAACCCCGGTGGAACCACGCTCCGCCCTACTCTACTGCCAAAAGCCGATCTACCACTTTCGCATAACAGACTCACACCGAGTGTCGTCATCCCCCTTTTTTTTACACTTGACGCTTTATCTTAAGCAGAGCAAGATCCCAGACCACCAAAAGCAGACACCATCTCCAGAAAGCTTTCCAGTCAGAAGCTTGCGCAGCCAATAAATCCAGCTTACTCGTTACATCCAACTCTACCTCGATGCACTTTCTATCGCTCTGGATAGTTTTGGTGTCGCTAGCCTCCCGTGTCCTGGGTGATGTTTCCATCACGTCCCCATCCACAGATCAGACGTATTCCGGAAGTAGTGGCTCAGCCTCGGTGTCTCTCGCTTGGGTTGACGACTCGGATGCTGACTCCGATGCCTCACTCTCCAACGTGGATAACTATGCTGTTGTCTTGTGCACGGGATCAAACAGCAATATCCAGAGTGTGTTGAGCATTACTACCAGTCTTTCTTCCTCCGCGCTAGAGTACGATGCTGTCATTGACGAGGCCGATGTACCCAATGGAGTCTACTTTCTTCAGGTATATGCCAAATTCGAAACAGGATATACCATACACTACTCAAATAGATTCACGTTGACTGGAATGTCTGGATCCACTTCCACTTATACGTTCAGCGCATCGCTCTTCTCAATAACGGGTGCCGGCCCTGACGCACAACTGGCTCTTGATGGTGAAACCGCCACGGTTGACTCCAAGTCATTCACAGTTCCTTACACTGAGCAAACAGGCAGGACCAGATACGCACCGATGCAAACACAACCAGGCTCGTCCATTTCGCACTCGATCTACTCGAATAGACACGCCACGTCCGCATATACACCGTACTCGACCATCAGGGCTTCACCAAACGTGTACTCCACTCTCACGCCGGGCTGGAGTTATGAGGTTACTTCGACCTTCAATACCGCTGCGGTCGCCGGGTATCCGACGTATTACTACCCCGCATCCTCTAGGGTGATTTCCGCGTCATTGTCGTCAGCCAACAAGAAGCGGTGGCTCTAAAACTAGATCTGTGAAGAAAAATTAATGCTAATATTAAAACATCAAAAAGTGAGCTTGGTTTGTTAAATCGTACGCTCCTATGCTTCCATGGATCCAGAACTGATTTTAAGGTGTCAGCCGGAAAAAGAACATGTTGCATTTGGGAGTGTAGAGTTAATGGGCTGCTTGCAGCAGTCTTTGGACGATTTGAATATTTTTGCTGTTGTTGGACAGTAACATATGATGATCTTGGCTTTTTGTGTTTGTTATATAACCGCGAACCAATTGACCCGCCCATTCGTTATTTTAACCATAGCTCTGTGATCTGATGAGTCTTTCTCATTTGCAGACTGTAACAGCGTTGTAGAGCTCGATTTGCGGAGCTCGATAATCTCAAGCCTTCTTTCATTCACATGAAGGAACTTTTGTTGATGCGCTTTGGGTGCTGAAGTCGAGCAAAACAAATCTGTTTGTACTAAATGATTGTTTGAACTGATGTTGTGTTTAAAAACGGGCAGGGATGATTTGGAGTGAGCACGTCGATTTTGATCTTGAGCCCCAAGGGTATTTATTCCGTGTGGGCTTTCCGTTCGAGGACCTATCCAAGTCGATTAAACATAACGAAAAAGTTTACGTCACGTGGTCCCGGAATATGAACCAAGCCAGCAGGGACCATCTGGGTTTATGGGAAGTATTGATGCAAGGTCTATTAGACACATGCGTAAGGTTCAATGTCCAGGGATTGAGGGTGAAGTTTATACAATAAAGCCGTTTTTTCGATGTAAAAAGTTAGCTGCTGGCTCGACCATTTTTCTTCTTGTGGTTAATTCTGTTACTATTTGCAATCACATTCAGAATTGTGTGTGCAAGGAATCAGGTAACCACTGCAGAACATATTTTAGCTGTAGCCTCCTGCCATATAATGATCAACTTGAAATCTCAAACATATTTCATTTTCTTATCCAGCAAAGACTTCTACCATCTGTTAGAACTTAAGATCTCACCTTGAACAATGTCTGCGAGGTGGTTTTCTGCATTTGATTCCGTTGGACGCTCTTCACATTCTCGCCTCAAACCGTAGAGTTTGTACAGTGGCCTGTCATCATATCTTTTCAAGATCAACGGGGCAATGATACGCTCTTCAGCTCAGTAAATTGAAAACCGGTTATTCTTGATTCCGGAACTGATTGTCAATTCCATGGAGAGAT
Source organism: Metschnikowia australis (assembly GCA_019285895.1). Classification (NCBI taxonomy): domain Eukaryota; kingdom Fungi; phylum Ascomycota; class Pichiomycetes; order Serinales; family Metschnikowiaceae; genus Metschnikowia; species Metschnikowia australis. Next base: position 33,395 of record JAGSXI010000034.1, on the reverse strand, counting down.
GGGCGAAAGAGTCATCTCATAGAGTGATGGAATCATGAAGATTGAACAAAGGGAAGCAAAAAAATACACGTCCGCAATGAATTGGAATCCAGAAGTGTGCTGCATGAACGAAAACATAATAAGCTCGAACTCAGACCAAAAATGTGAAAAGGGTTAGATAAGGATGACAACGCCTCTAACCATATAACCAGTTTCCAGTCGAGAAAACCACACTAAGACGGAGAAGACAGATGAGAGCTTCCAACCCCTATGCCCCTACAAGCAAAGATACCAACCGACCATAGATGATGATTTCTATTATAGCAACATCAATCCGTCAGTGGGGTAAAAGTAAGCTGTATCCTGAAGGTCTTAACCTACCTCGTGTTTGCCATTAGTGGGTGGCAACCCAACGGTTGCTGAATTTTGCTGAATTTTGCTTCGGTACGATAAGTCAAGCAGACATCGAAGAATGAAATAGCAATGTCGCAAAGAACGCTTGACTGCCACAAGCCGGTTAACCCTGTGGTAAGTTGTGGGGCACTAGCCCCCAATTCTGGGTGTTGAGGATCGATAGACCATGCTTTCATGGCTTGTATTCACACTGAGGTTTAAAAACAAGGGGGGCTTTGTCCTTTTGTCCGAGATTTTCGTTTCCCATGGGCCCTTTCAGGATATCGGCTTTATTGCCCAACAAATGCGCTTCTCCAGCCAAACATTCCATTAGACAGCATGTGCAAATGATAAAATCAATACTTAAGGGTGGTTTTTCGACTAGTCACCCCTCGCTCCGTAAGTAGAAAAGTCGAAGAGGCGGGAGTACTCCACGGGCGTGGGATCTCCCTTTATACGACCTCCATATCTTTTGACAACGTCAGACCAGAATCGAGCTCAGCAGGGTCATTTCCCCCGCTGATTTTGCCAGCCTGTTCCCTTGCCTGTGGCTTCGTTGAGAAGAAGATATGACCGGTGTGAATCTGGTTCATACATTCATGCATGTCACTTATTAGATTCCGAGGCATTGGCTACCTTGGGTGAATCATAGTTATCCCCGCAGTTCCAACTCTTGGTTTCACAAATCCACTCAGCGAACTGGGCAGGTATCATGTTGCGTCAGCATACTTTCTGAACATCGCAATGCTATGTTCAAACCGGACAGGCAGATTTCACTTGTCGGTACTGGTTGGTAGTGAGAGAAGGAGGATACGCGGAGAGCAATAGACATTGTTTTACCGAGGGGACCATTCCCTCATCACTTAACATTACGCCCTGGAATCCTTCAACCCTTAAAACAACCCGAAGCCACGGAAAAGGCCAGAAGCCAGAGTCTTTAGATGGTGACAGCTGGAAAGATCATCAAGAATCACAATTGGCCTGGGGGTCAGAGCCAACCGTGAGCCAATTGGCTTTCCTGGTGTCCTTTCCTGGTGTTTCCAGAAATGGGTGATCACGAATCCCAGAAAGATACGAGAAGACACCGAAAGAACGGAAGGGGCTCAGTCAACTTTCTGAAAAGCACAAGGCAGCCGTGGTACCAGCTCTTCTTTTACTCGCAGGGCCAGCACAGAATGCGGCCGGGACGGCCACTTCAATTACCGTTCTGACTCATAGAGACGGGCGTGCACCAATATTTTCGCAAAGCACGGCCCATTTGATGAAGTGCTGTCCTTTTCAAAAGCAGATAAAGGACGTGCTAGGAACAGTACCACAACCGAGGCGTGTGTTCGAAGAGTGCCCCCTCGCTTCAAGGTGCAAACCTTTGGCTTCAATTGAAGCACTCCTGCCAGTTTAAGAATAGAGGGTCCAAAAGAAGGGGGCTTCCAGACTCAGCCGATGAAAGTTGAATCCCTCTAACTTTCCCCCACCTGCTTGACTAAAGAATCACAGGCCCAAAGGAAGCAAGAACAAACAAAGTCAGAAAAACACACGAACAGGAGAGCCAAAGACCGTGGCCAGGATTTGTCCACTCCGCTTGCGTAGCTCTAGGTTAGGACACGAATAAACAAGCGCTCGCGAATTCAGAATAAAAGAAGGACTTGGTAAACGATACACACAAACAAAAGAAGTATCCAGAGGTGATTCAGGTCAACTCACCAGCCAGCCAGGGTCATATTGTCTGCCAAAAAAAACACGTTGCCGTCGGTGGGGTCATATACGGTGGTGTCAATAGAAAACAACGCGCACCACCACATATCGCTGAAAGAGACCCTCCCAAACAGCTCTGAAACAGGACTCAAACAGCTCTGAAACAGGACTCAAACAGCATCTTCCGAAGTCGGAACAGCACCGAAACACCGAAACACTAACAAGACCAAAACCAGCAAAAACAGCAAACGCTTACAAGACCAAAAACACCAAAAACAGCAACACACGAACAAGACCACGTGACGCGTGTCTTGCACACAGCACCGCGCTCTGCTGCTTGCGGGCTCTCAAAGTGAGGCCTCTCTACACCCAGACGACCAAAAAGCCACTTTACCACGTCGGCAGCCTGATCACACCCTTGTTTTTTCAGCACCCGGACCCAAAAATCTGCCCCAGCGTCCACAGAAAGCGGCTTTGCACCAAAAAAACGACGCGAAACGCCTCAAAACACCACGGAAACACCCCTCCAGCGTCGCCCGTCTCTCACAATGGAGGACTACAACACTTCTTCGTCCGCGTTGCGCAAGCGCAAAACCATCAAAAAAACCATCAATTTCTCGTTCATGGTCATTGGCGAGAGTGGTCTGGGCCGGTCCACCTTCATCAATTCCTTGTGCGGCGGCAACCAGATCGTTCCGCCGCTGCTGACTGCGGCCCAGGATGCGTTCCTTAAAAAGCTCACCTTGAGGCACGAGAACGTAGAGTTGGAGGACAACGACGGGCACAAAATCTCGTTGAACATCATCGACACGCCCAACTTTGCCAACGGACTCAACTGCGATGACGACTTCAAGGTTGTGGTAGACTTCATTCGCCATCAGTACGACGAGGTGCTATTGGAGGAGAGCCGCGTGAAACGAAACCCGCGCTTCAAAGACGGCCGCATCCATGCTTTGCTTTATATGGTGCACGCCACGGGCCACGGGCTCTCGGAGATCGATGTCAAATTCTTGCAACACGTGAGCGGGCTCGTGAACGTGATTCCCGTGATCTGCAAGGCCGACGCGTTGACGCCGGCGGAATTGAAGCTCAACAAACGGCTCATTTTGGAGGACTTGGTGCATCACAATATCAACTACTACAAGTTCAACGAGTACGAGTACGAAGAGGACTACATGGACGACGAGATCATCGAGTACAATAAGTACTTGAACCTGTTGGTGCCGTTTGCAGTGATCGGGGCCAACACTTTTGAGGAGCTGAAGGACGACGACGACATGGTCAAGTTGCGTGTGCTCAACCCGGCCTACGCAGTGCCCATCAACGTGGAGTTGCCGGAATTCAACGACTTCACCATTTTGAAAAACGTGCTTTTAATCACCCATTTGAACGAGTTCAAGGAAATCACCCACGACGTCATATACGAAAACTACCGGACGGAGGCGTTATCGGGAAAACAGTTCCATTACAGCTCGGGCGACACGGGCCTGGCGGAGAAACTTCCGGACCCTGAATCTGGCACCTCGGACTACTTGGTCAAGGAAGAGCAGATCAAGCTTGAGGAGGAGCGTTTGCGCAAGTTCGAGGAGCGCGTGCACCAGGACTTGATCAACAAGCGCAAGGAGCTTACGGAGCGCGAAAACGAGTTGAAGGAAATCGAAAAGCGCTTGATGGCCGAGGGCTTGAAACTCAACGAGGAAGGTGATGTGGTGAAGTTGGACGAGTGAGAACTGTGTGTTTGGGCGCGGACGGCACTGGATTTTGGGGAGTGCAAGCCCAGCGCCATAGACCTGTGTATTTGAATGTCAGCGCTGCTTTCTCGTCAAGAATCCGTAGAGGGCCATGAGATATCTTGATCTGTTGGGTCTGGGCTCTGGACATCGAGCTCATTCTTGGGGCTGGACAAATACTGTGGGGCTCAGTTACGGGTAGCTTTGCATGTGGCGTTCCGTACTTGCTTGGGCAGTTCACTGTTTTTCCGTGTATTTCTTCGGCTCTTTTGCTGGGGCTCTCGAAAACTATTGAGGCTGTTGATTTGAGGGGGCGTGTGTATTTTCTGGTTGTGTTTATTTCAAGCTTATCTACATGGCGCTTTTCATTTTGTCATTAAGTTGGAAACATCCAGTGCCATGTATTCCACGCTTTCCCGCAACGTATTTTAGATTTAGAGGAATGCTTGATACTCTTTGGTCCAAGAAAATGCCTCTTTATGTATAGCTGTTATAGTCGAATATTGCTTTTTCAAGCCTTGACGTATCGTTTGTTTTTGGTTTTGATCATGAGAAAATGTTGAATCAAACATCACGGCTTTGTGGGCACTGTTTTCAATGTGAAATCTCAAATTTATGTTTATTCCAGCCTATATCAGGAACGGAGAAAGGTTGTGTTTGATTTTCGGAATCCTGAGACACAATTTAAAATGGCATATCAAGCAACTCCATCCATACTTCGATAAATTGTAGAGTTTTTTTGTGCTTTTGCTTTGTCTAGGATTTTATGGATCTACAGAACCAAGTTTGATCCAATGGTATCTGCACTTTATGAAACTTCGGGTATGGCTGGAGTATATGTTTTCCTTGTATAGCAATACAATATATAGCGTAAACTGTCCGATCTTCATTTCTCACTTGTATCTGAGTATTCCAATGAGAGAAATGTCGATTCATAGATGTGTAGTAACATAATGATTAAACAGATGCGTTCAAAACATACACAATTATAAACACTGGAGCACCCGTATTTCATTTCTTGTCAAAGCAATGGGAGTATATAAACATTGATGGGCATTCAGCATTCAGGTATAAAATGAGACTGTTTTTTTGGAAGGATTCTTGGAAATTAGAAATTTGGACAGAAATAGCAAGCCTGTTTCATGGATCTAAATATAGAGAGGGGCCAAATTAAGAGGTAAATATCGCCCCATTTCTGGAAATATATGACTGATGGTGAGATAGGTTTTAGATTTCTTTTCATCATCGGATATTTTCCAAGACTACTCGTAGAAATTAGCCTTATATTTCTCCCTTAAGTGTGTGATTTGTGTTTACATTATTTTTGAAGCGAGACAGCATCGGAGCTCAAATGTTTTAAACTTTGAGATGAAAAAGAGTAGTCGTCAAAGCAAAAATGCCAGTCAGTATAAGTTGGACAGTCGCATACAGCCACATGGAATTTCGACTCATTCACAAGTCGGACATCGAATCAAACAAGAAGTCATTCCCCACAAACGAGATACTAATCTAACGAGTTGAAACTGATGAAATAGAAGTCGTTTCGTAAAAAGGTTTATGCCATCCAACCACGTATACATACGACCAGTAAATCGCGGGGGTTTCTGGATATCAAGCCTCCCGCAAGCTGCTCCAAACCATTTGTTTCACTTATCTATGCCCGCGAATAGACCCTTTTTAGGCCACCTGGTACTTCTCTACAATCGCGTCAAACCTCTCGTTCTTGTCCCTGAAATCACTCAAAAGCTGATGCCCAGGGTCTGCGGCAGCCAATTCCTTCAACAAGGAAACCACATTAGTGCCACTATTGGTCAAGTACTCGTATGTGATGCGGTTTGCAATAAGGTTTGCTGTGCCATTTCCTTGGTATTCCAAGGTGGCAACCTGGTCCAAGATCTCCTGGGCCTCCGGGAAATGCTTCAACTGCAAGGTCATGACAAACAAAACACTCAAGTTGTGGAAACGGCCCTGCACGTCGTTGTCGAAATCAGACGATAACAATTCATCATAGAAGTAGTATGCATTGCTGATGTTGTCCGACTGGCCTTTGACAGAATTGATCCAGCTCTCCAAAACATGGAAGATGATATCGTCTCGGGCATCATAAGGAAGCGCCTGGAATTTTTGGTACACGTTGCTGGCCTCGGCAAAGTTTTCCTTGCACAAGTATAACTGCACCAAGAGCAAATAAGGCTCCAACTCACAGGCGTTCTCGGACCCCCGGCCGATGAACCTGACCAAAAGCGAAATGGCAGCATCGATGTCCTGGCGGCACTTCACCAAATAGAGTGCGGTCAAGACGGCCTGGGTCTCGAAAGCGGCGTCCGCAACGCCATCGAAATACGATACCTCGTCAACGCCCGAAGTCTTGACGTCACTCCACGCCTGCAACACGTCCAGCAAATCAGCGTTTTCTGGAAAGACCTCTTTTCCTTTTTCGATCAACATGGACGCATCGTGGGAAAGCGCAAGGGCAGACCTGACTTGGAACTCGTACACTTTCAATTGTGCCTGCGGCGCAAACGAGTCCCAGTCATAGGCCGCCACTTTGCTGTGCTGGCCGGTGTAGAACTGGTTTCTTATGGTGAAAAGCTCACCCGAATCGGCCAAGGCGCTCATGTCTATGCGTTTTGCTTGTGGTTTTCGAATATGGACGGCGGTTGTGTGCTCAAATAACAGGTATTCGTGGCACCCAGCTTCCGTAGTAGGCGACGCGGCGCACTGCTGTTGATAGTGGGTTGCGTGGTGCACGGGTGCGGCTGGCCAAAGGGTGCAAAATGGCACATTGGAATGGGCATATCTGGACTGATCAGTGAGCGAAATAAGAACAGTATTCTAGCTGCCAGGAACAGAGCCCGAGTTCTCGGCGCATCTCGTTTGAATCAGCGGCCGCCCCTCCAGCTACAATCCAATCATGAAGACAAGGCTTTCAACCTTTGAGTCTGTTCTACTAACGTCCGTATGTACATCGTTCACGTGATGCCCGGCGGCGGTACCTCAAATTCAAAAGACGGCACTTTCAACACTGCCGCACGTGTATAGTCGCCAAAAGCGTTTTTCTTCTCCAGATACTTGGCCAAGCGCAAGTAGAGGGGGGTCTCTGTGTTGTCGCCCGGGAGAGCGAGAAGTTCTTTTAGCTCCTTGTTGTTATCAAGAAGGCCGGCAATATCAACAGTCCCGTTGGACTCGCCCCTGAATCTTTCGATGTCGTTCACCAAGAGCGACACTTTCGAGGGGGCCAGCGCCGTTGCTACAGAAACCTCTGGGGCCTGCGGCTGGGGGTTCTGCCAGTACAAAGTGCCGGAATTGAACCCGGTGATTTCCGGACTCCCGGTTTGGCCCAGGGGCTCGCCCCTTAATAACGAGATGTTTGTCTCTGCAATGGAGGCATATCCCCAGCGGGCAACGCCGGAAAGAAAGAGACCTAGAAGGATGCCCTGGAACGCATACGCGGTGCGGCCGCGTGTGGAGCAGCCAGGAATGAACACTAGCCCAAAAATGTAGTGGTGGATCCTGAGCGTGAGCCCCGGCAAACTGCCCAAGAAAAAGAAGCCCGAGAAAATGGCGCCGTACATCAGAAGAAGCCTCCAGAATCGGCCCAGAAGCCACACGAAATACGCTTGTGCCACAACACAAATAACAAGGAGCAGTGCGACGATAACCACCGTGAGAAGCGCCCCAGGCTGTACTTGCAAGTCGTGCCACGTGAGTCTATCGACCGGCAAGCGGTCAAAAGTGACGTTATTAAGCACACCGAGCCAGAACAACGGGTACCAAAGAACAAGACGACTGAGAGGAGATTCGCCAGAAACGCTGGGAAATTCACCACACAGCACTCCTTCATAGAGAGTGCCCGCCAGTGACGCTCTGCTAACGGTCTGCTGGTCCTCACTAAACGTGCGCTTGACACTGACCACCCAGAGAACATACAAGATGAAGCACGTGGGGAGAAACCGCTCCAAGCCAAGCGATACAAGCTCGTAAAACAGCTGCGGGCTGGCAGGATCGACCAAAACGGGCGGGTCTGTTGCCGTGACTATCGTCCAGAACCCAACAATGGCCATTGTCCAGTAGAATACGGCGCCCGGCGCAAAATACACTACCGGGGCGCCCAAAATCACGTTCAAAACCAAAACAAGGAGCCGCGGGTCATAGCAGTGGCTGGGAGTTGCTGCCAACTGCTTGAAGACATATGAAAAGGGAAACACGGAGTCGAACCCGATCGAGTCTGAAACGCCGTAATGGCCCTGCGCGTCCTTGAACATACCCTGTACACCGCTAGAATAAGAAATTTTGGCACATCCTCCAAAAAAAGGCGACACGATGCCCGAATGCACCGCTGCGCCACAGGGGAACGAGTCTGCTCTATAAGGGTATGAGAGTGTGTCGTCCTGCTCATCTCTGAAGCCACCCCCAATGAAATACCCGCGATATTTCACAATGGCTGAGCCCACTGCACGCAGTGAATAGAGCCAGCTACCACGGTCGCAGAGGGCAGGGCAACGTATGATTACGTCTTCGGACAATGGTTGACAGTCTTTGGAATCAAGGCCACAGGCAGCATTTTTTCCTTTCCATAACAGGTCCGCTTGTCCACATGTGAGCGAGACCACATCAAGCCCATCAGAAGAGACTGGATTGTCCACGAGATAAGGGAGCAAAGTTTTTGACCAAAGATAGAGCCACAACAGAAGATAGCACGCGAGAACCACAAGCTGCTTCAGCGAGGAGACGTTTCTTTTGAGCTTCTGGGGAAGCTCTTCTAGGTGCTTCAAGGCTTGGATTGGCCGCGGAGGCTCGTCTATTGCGTATTTTGGTCCTTGCCATATCGTGTTCAAAAACAGGCGAAATCTTCCAACGCTATGGGAACTATGATTGGACCAAGCTGGAGTCGTGTTCAGACTTTTCTGTGCAGATGACTGGCCTAAATCAGTGATGCTGCCATCTAGATCTTTCGTGGTATCGCTCAGCAGATGAGTAGGCGAGCTGGACTGTCGTCTGCTGAGAGACGCAGATATCGTATGCATCTCAAGATCTGTCTCGCCCATACGAGTCATTTTTTCGTTTGGTATTACTAAATTGCGCTAATGTATCTGAAATCTCACTTTATCTGGACAAAACTCTGGAATCAACAGTTGCGTACAAGAAGCAGCAAATTTTATTATTATGAAGGGTTTCTGGACGGCCTCGAAATCACGATCATGACATCTAGTGGCGGGTTGTCGGAGCAAAAGGCCCGATCATCCGACAGGAAGACTAGAACAGTCGGTGCGAATCCGCATCACTTTAGTCAATGATGATCTTTTGCACAAGAGTTTTGTCCGTCAATCGCATGTCAAATTGTTTGTTATACTCTAAGTGCATGATTCTGAAAATTTTAGTTATTATTGGGTCTTGGTATGCCTTTGTTATGATGCGCAAACTGTCCTTTTTTGTTGCTCCAGTTTGAAGACGTGTCAGAACCATCTCAGATCCCTGAACAACGGTAAAACAAAAGACAATAATTTGCAATAAGAGGGTACCTGAATGAAATTCACTAAATTATAGACTTGAAAAGCTCAGAAAATTCTCGAACTGCCAAATTCTGGTCTACCTGCGGCAGAGTTACTGGGCACGGTATTTTGGTTCATAGGCGTATCGCAACTGTGTGCAATATTAGAATGATTATGTAGTACATATAGTCAATATGCGCGTATTTACGGAAGGTTGAGGAGGCCAGATTGTGGTATATATGCAGGCCGATGTATTTTTCAAATTAACAGAGCCTAGTCTGAGAGTGATCGAGTGTAATATCTTTATTCAATTTCAGACATGTATCTAATTATAGCGCCAAAGCAGAATTGAAACGAAGTATTCTCCAATCCAACAGTCCTCCCATTCCTAGATATCATCTCATGTTGTAACCGCAGCCGTTCGAGTCTATTGCGTCTAGATGGATTGGTCTTTCGTAGCAGCTAGTGGCCTGAGATATTAATATTACAGCTTTCGGAGATTCAAACAAGGAAGGTTCCCTTAGATAAAGAGGGATTTCTATCTAAGTATTATCCAAAGAACATTGCCCAGAAAGGTTTTGAATTTACCAACTTGTGACCTAGCCTTATTACCGTGTGCATGCTTTCCAACGATACGGCTATCTCACCCACGTCCTTAAAAAGAATAACATCAGTTCTTTTCACGCTCTTAACGATTTCTAGCCCCTCTTGAAAAGTTTCGTGATGTCTGAAGATACAATCATATTGGCATGTGTATAACAGAGAGACATCTTTTCTGGACGAGTGGATACGATCTATTGGTTTTGGATGAAGGGGTATGATTTTTTCGTGTTATCATCAAAAATGTTAAACGATGCTCACCCCTTTTCCACTTGATGCCATTAGATGCCGAACCTCAAGACGGATCTAATCATTCCGAAAAATAAGCGGAAGAAAACTTCTGGTACAACCGCCCCTGATCTCTGAGCGGAAACAGGAGTTTTCTTGACATGAACCCCGATTTACAATTAAAAGTGCCTTCGAAGACATGGCCCCAATGGTCTGCAAGGCTTTAAAATGCATCCCAGCAAGCAGATATAGATTGAGCATATGTAATGCGGCCAAGAAAAATACACAGCAATGTACGACTGTAAAAATTCATATTTAAGCGAGTCGCTCAGATGCCACATCCGGGGGCAGAATATTTCATGCGCATTATCTGCAGTAAACTGTCAACTGATAAGACGACAGAGCTGTCCGTGCAAATCGACACATTGCTTTTGTAAGCAGGGGGCCGAATTCTGCAGGCGTCAGATTTGAAGCAATCTAGATGGACATATGACAGGCCGAAGAGTTATTTGTAAATCAATGTTTCATGCACGCTATGTATACAGCTTTTGACCCAGCTTGAAGATCAGAAACTCAATTACACCTTCGAATCAAGAAATATAGACCAAAGCATTTCCCCCAAGTGCTTCTTTGAACCATCCTGGAATTCAATTCCGCTTTGTCTACTGTCATGACTTTTCGGAAACACATATGCAGGGCTGCATTGTAGTATGCTAGATTAGAGAATATGAGCTTATCTTTCGGTCAAAAAGTTCCGAGTCTGGACACAATCAATGATGTCTATATAAGCTTTACTGAAATATAAATGGCTCTATCTGTGCTGATTTAGTTTTCTTATTATCGAAAAGTGAACTAATTACAAATCTATACGAGACAGTACAAGAATTTTCACAAGGAGAATGCTGGAGAAAAATAATGCCTACATCAGTTCACATGAGAAGGTCTCCATGGAAAAAAAAGGGGACATTATCATTGATGTGTCTGAGAGCCACAATGAGCCCATGAATAAATGGGAAGCTTTCATTGACGGCTTCAAAAGAATTGATACAGAAGATCTGGACGAAGACTCCGATCTTTCGGAAGTGGAAAAGACGGCCCGTGCTACAGCAAAAGCCCCGTTGAGCAGAGTGTTGAAAGGAAGACATTTACAAATGATATCCATCGGAGGCTCTATTGGAACAGGCTTGTTCATTGGTTCTGGAACGGTATTGAAAAACGGAGGACCCGCTTCTGTCTTGATCGCTTATATTCTAATTGGTACCATGATTTTCGCTACCGTTCACTCTTTGGGCGAGCTAGCAGTAACTTTCCCAGTTTCAGGAGGGTTTGTGACATACAATACCAGGTTCATTGACCCCTCCTGGGGTTTTGCAATGGCCTGGCTTTATGCTTTCGGTTTTTTGTTTATCATGCCTTTGGAGTTAATCGCAGCCGCAATCACAGTGGAATATTGGGATCAGGAAACCAATTCCGCCGCGTATGTAGCGATTTTCTATGTGCTCATAGTTGCCATCAATTTTTTTGGTGTACGTGGATACGGCGAGGCTGAATTTATGTTTTCCGCCGTCAAAGTGCTTGCTGTTTGCGGCTTTATTATTTTGGGCATAGTTCTCGTTTGTGGTGGTGGACCTCAAGGGGGGTACATTGGCGCCAAGTATTGGTACGATCCAGGAGCATTCAACAACGGATTTAAGGGCTTATGCTCTGTTTTTGTCACGGCCGCCTTTGCGTTCAGTGGTACAGAGTTAATTGGGATGGCAGCAGCAGAAACTGCAAATCCGAGAGAGAGCATGCCCAAAGCTATAAGACAGGTGTTTTGGAGAATCACTCTATTCTATATAGTGTCTTTGCTTTTGGTGGGCATGCTCGTGCCCTACGACAGTCCCGAGCTCCAAGCGTCGGACGGAACTGCACGCTATTCGCCTTTTGTGATCGCCATACAAAATGCCGGAATCTCAGGATTACCTTCGGTTATGAATGTGGTGATCATGATTTCGGTGTTGTCTGTTGGTAACGCTTCTGTATTTGGCTGCTCCAGAACGTTGGTGGCATTGGCGAATGCAGGTCAGGCTCCAAAGTGTCTTGCTTACATCGACAAAAGAGGGAGGCCTTTGATTGCCATATTGGTTCATTTGACTGTTGGTTTGATGAGTTTCTCCTCTGCTTCTGGCAAGCAGGGAGTTGTTTTCGACTGGTTGTTGGCCCTCTCTGGATTGTCTTCTTTGTTCACCTGGGGGTCTATTTGCATGTGCCACATTCGCTTCAGAAGAGGTCTCGCTGTGCGTGGAAGAGACACCGGCGAACTCACATATATATCCCAAGCTGGTCTTTTGGGCTCCTACTACGGTGTTGTTGCAAACGTGGTGATAATAATTGCTCAGTTCTGGATTGCGTTGTTTCCGATCGGAGAGGCCCCCAACGCGTACGCCTTTTTTGAGACGTACTTGTCGGTATTTGTCGTCATGGTGTTATATCTCGGCCACAAGATTTGGAAAAGAAATTGGGGCTTCTTTATCAGGGCAAGGGATCTTGACATTGACACCGGTAGGAGGGAAATGGACTTGGATCTCTTGAAACAGGAGCTTGCAGAGGAAAGACAGTACATGGCTTCCAAGCCGATTTACAACAGGATGTACAGGTCTTTCTGTTGAGGATAGAAGGCTGTCGCGCTACTTTAAAAACCCGATACTATCAGATTTTTAAGGCTATGGTTAAATGTAAATAGCAGCACTGTCGGTGGCTATGTCTACTCTAATGGCTCATAAAATCATTTACATTGGGATGTACTAAGTTCAAATCAAACGCGGGCTCACCAAGTGGTAGGTCCGAAAAACTCACCTTCGGCAAGCTTATTCGACCAGGTCTCAATATTATAATCGACGGTGTTGATCACGTTGTTTCCCCACCAGCTAGGGAAGTCGGTGTTTGTCAAGTTCAAGCACAAGAAAATGACCAACGAAGAGTAGGCAAGACCAATGTCCAAGCCGGCGGAAAGCGAGTAGTTGTACTTGAAGTACCACTGGGTGAATCTCTTTTTGATGAAAATGCTTGCAGTCATGCCGACCATACAGTATGTGGCATAATTGTATGGTGTTGCGGGAGGAATGTATCCGGTACCCGAGAAGAAAACAGGCCAGTTCAACCATCTAATGTTGGAGTTGGGCCACTTCTTCAAAATCAACCAGTTCACAAATGGCAACAACCCAAGGAGGAAGAAGAAGAGCGCACCGTGGTAGATGGAGCCAGGACCAAATGTTCTCTCCGGCCCAATGGCACCCCAAATAAGCGAAGCGTTGAAAAAGACCCGACCGTTAGGACAAGTGTACTTGTTCCTTTGGTCTTCTTCGCACAATCCATCGATGGAGCCGTAAGCCCATCTCATAACACCGATCTGCACCAAGGATCCCCAGACGGTGGCGAAAAGCTGAGCCCAGAACAACAATCTGGGGTCGATTTTCAAGTAGTGGCCCAATTTCATGTCTTGGGCAAATGTCACGGCCTGGTTGTTGGTGATGTAGCCGAAAGTCTTGAAGAACATCATGGCCAAAGGCTTACCTGGAACCATGTATCCAATGATGAACTCCGTGAGAACATTCAAGCCGACAGCAATGTTGGTTTTCGCATAAATGATTCCAACGGGCAACAAGAAAAGCAAAGCAATAAGAAGCGCAACGATCAAACTCCAAACCGGCATCTCGGTGTTCCAGTATCTGATGGTGACAATAGAAAGGGCAAAAGCCCCGAGGAACACGATTCCGTACCACCACTCTGGGATGTTCTTGTAGTTGGCTCTCATCAAACGCAAGTGCACGTCAGGCTTCTCTTTCTGCTTGAACTGCTCGATAATTTCAGTGCCGTGGAAGCACACAGTATGGACCAAGGTGGCAATAATGGATGCGAACGACAATCCATAGGAGATGGCGAAAGTGGAAGAGATGAACAAGGGCGAGTAGGCCTTATATGAAGCCTCGTCAAAAGTCAAAGTTGCGGTGTCGATGATTTTGGACACGTTGTAGGTGTTTTGGTATCTGTCGTAAGAGCCAGACGAAGACAACGGCAAGTACTTCGAGTACCAAGTGTTCGTGTAGTAGACAGCCGGGACCACGACCCAGAAAATCAACACAATGGACGAGAAAATGGTGATGATGGTACCTGCTGGTGGAATCAAAGGCGAGCCAACATAACCTGCAATCTGGTTCCAGTCAAAAGTGATGGGCATCAAGCCCAAGCCCGAGGAAGCTCCGAAAACCTGGCTTAGAGGCACGTTGTTGGGCGCAATCCATGTGGGCCATGCAAAATAGGACAATGCAGTGAACATATAGTTGGGCAAGAAGTTCCAGAAAAAGTAGGCGGAAAAGACAATGGCGAAAAAGGCAAACCGGGAGATCTTCCACCCGTTTGCGGGGTGGTTTTCATTGAGATGCATGTTGGTCAAGAAGGTGGCGGTGACCAAATTCGCTGGCCAAATGGCGCCTGGTGAATCGACCAACACCTTCCGGGACAAGCCAGCAAGCGAAAAACCAATGACTTGTGTGGAAAGAATGGCGCAGATGGCAAAGCCAACACCAAAGTCAGAGTTGTAAAACCTGTTCTGTGCAGTAAGAATATCGGTAGCGTAAGCAGCACCTCCACCAAAAGAAACGGAGCCCATGATGGTGATGATGGCATGCTCCTTGATGTTAAAAGGCCCCGGGTTCAAAGGACACCCAAAGATCTTCCAGTTGGGCACGGTCTTTTCCCAGAGTCTACCGGCAGGATACGCCAAGATAGACGTGACGTAAGTGGTGATAGAAAAAGAAGGACTATGGAAAGCGAACAAGGTATTCATGCCACAACCCAAGGTGGTCATGATGAATCCAATGATCCAAACACGGATTGTATTTTGGAAAAGACTTGGGTCGTCTGAAGAAGGAACCGACGCTCTCACTTCGGGGTATGGCGAGTCATCTTCAATATGAATACCGGCATACTCATCATGGATAAGCTTTTCTTCGAGGGCCGAGGTGACGGGGTCAAATTCAGCGGACTTCATCACTGTAAGACCTTCCTCGGCAATTTCATCACTGGAAACATTCTTTTCTTCATGATATGTCTTCTCGTGAGAGATGATATTCTTGAGTTTCTCCATTCTAATGAGTGGGCAATAGTAACCCAAAGGACTTGAAATCTAGAGATGTGAGAACAGAAATCTACAAAGAAGAAAGCCCAGCTGACCGGATTTGGGGGATAATATATACACTTAGCAGGCCAAACAAGGTTGCAACCATTTACATGCGCTTGTTTCTTATCAGGACGAATGCTAGCGCAGCACTGTATGACCACATACGCGCATGGCAGCATGTAGGTCTGCTGTACATATGCACATCCTACTTCCCAGATCCACCCAATCAGGTAGAACGAGAAGGCCTAATCTACTAGATCCAAAGGTGTGGTCTGCACGCTGTCCCCTCCCATCTTCTCTGTATTGGAAAGTCGGGTATACTTTCTTTTTTGGAGGAGGGGTGTATTAAATTGGAGCTCCAAGAACAAGCATTCGGGCCAAAATAGTTCATGTGGCCGTGCGGAATGCTATATCGATAAAGAGCACCCCGTTATTGCACGAACAACAGTTATACGTGATTTTTTGCATACGAGGTAGGCTTGCATATATAGATTTCTTGGCAAAACGTATCCCCTTCGGTTTTGACGTGGACAGAATGCCGTTTAGAACAACCGGTCGTCGAGTTATAAGCCGCCATACTCACATAATAATGAAAACAAGACTTTGCACCAGGGCCGTACAGAGTGCAGGTGTTTACTTTTTGACATGCTTGCATGCTTAGTCACAGATGTAAGATTTTCCCCGCAATGGGACAAGATTAGTATCCGGAGATATCAGGGTTGCTGCCACATTGGAAAATCAACTCCGGTGCAGAAATGCCGATGTGAGCCAGCTTCATGCACGGCTCTGGATGGTCTACTGACAGGGGGGCAACCGAACGGCGTTTCAAATTTATATGCGATGAAGTGCATGCGCGGCGGCTACTTCAAAGCGGGATGGGGTGTCTTACATGCGCCAGTTGAAAAGGCATTTCCACGCGGGTGAAGAGCTACGATTTTATGGTCTATATCAGATTTCATACTGTAAGGCCAGATCCAAAGATATTTGCGTCCAGCTGAATATTGTTACTTTCGAAGTCAGGTTGATTCCTCGAGACGTCTATCAGGATGGCACGCCTCGAGCGCTCATGCAGCCTGAGTAGTACTGTCAAACTATAGTTGGTTTCTTTTTCGCCTGTTTCGTGTCTGCTGATTTTTCGCCGGTGCCGGGCCGGCTGCACGAAAGAACCCGGGGATGAAAAGCGCCCAAAGTTAATGAGTAGCTCAGATCTCGAATTCAGCGCTGGACATTGTCGCCAGCTCCCAGAACTCATATCGGTACCAAATGCAAATGTAAAAAGGCCATAGTAGTCGTTAAACAATTAGGTGGTCCATGTACGGTTAGTCCTATTTGCATAAGTTTTCCGGCAACAAATGCGTATGCTGCCCCACTATTGTGCAAACTGTTCACGTTCTTTGATATTTACCTTTTATGCAATAAATTCAATTCCTATACAAAGATCCCCATTAGATAGATTTAGCCCGAACACATAGTACACGACTCTGGGTTGTCGATGGCACATGCAATGACTTGTGAGCTGTAGATGTCGCTCTCGAGACCAGCGTCTTCGGCGTTTGCTTCGGCGGGTTTCTGTGCTTCCTCCTCTTCTGCCTGAGACTGCGTGTTGCTCGCATCTGATATCTTCAACTGCTGAACAGAGTTCTCCAAAGAAGACGGCTCGGTAGAGCCACTGCGTGACTGCTCATCAGGAACAGGCGTGGAAGACCCGCTTCTGCCGGTAGCCGTGGCGACATACTTTCTCTGGTTCAACTTATCCAAAGAGGCGACAGTCTTACCAGCAGCCGCCACGGAGTTCTGATCAACAGTGAACTGGATAGCTGCCGCGGCAGCCTGTGTTCTCAAGTAGTACATACCAGTCTTCAATCCCTTTTTCCAGCCGTAAAAGTGCATGGAGGTCAACTTACCCATGGTGGGGTCTTTGATGTGGATGTTCAAGGACTGGGATTGGTCAATGAAGGCCGCTCTGTCGGCAGCCATGTCGATAATGTGCTTCTGCGAGATTTCCCACACTGTCTTGTACAAGGCCTTGATGTCGTCAGGGATGTTGGGCAAGGACTGGATCGAACCGTTGTTAGAAATGATGTTGTTCTTCATGGAGTCGTTCCAGAGACCCAAGTCAACCAAGTCCTTCAACATGTGCGAGTTGACAATTTGAAACTCACCTGCAAGCACTCTTCTGGAGTAGATATTGGAGGTGTAGGGCTCGAAACACTCGTTGTTTCCCAAGATCTGCGACGTGGAAGCAGTTGGCATTGGTGCCACGAGCAACGAGTTTCTGAGCCCGTGCTTGGCCAAGTTCTGCTTCAACGTGTCCCAGTCCCACAACCCGGTGGGTTTTCTGTTCCACAAGTCATACTGCAACAAGCCCTTAGAAGCCGGCGAGCCTTGGTACGTCTCGTATGGACCTTCTTCTTGGGCAAGCTCGATAGAGGACTCGACTGCGGCGTGGTAGATGGTCTCAAAAATCTGAATGTTCAACTCCCGGGCTTCCTGGGAGTCGAAAGGCAATCTCAAGACCATGAACGCATCGGCAAGACCTTGTACGCCGACCGCAATTGGCCTGTTTCTCATGTTGGATCTTCTGGCCTCTTCGACGGGATAGAAATTGCGGTCAATGATTCTGTTCAAGTTTCTGGTCACAACCTTGGTAACTTGATGCAACTTCTCGAAGTTGTACCACACGGACGTGGAGTTTTTCTCCACGAAAGAAGGCAAGGCGATCGACGCCAAGTTACACACAGCGACTTCGTCGGGCGACGAGTACTCAACGATCTCGCAACACAAGTTGGAAGACTTGATCATACCCAAGTTCTTTTGGTTGGTCTTTTCGTTGCACGCGTCCTTGTACAACATAAATGGAGTGCCGGTTTCGGTCTGCGCTTCCAAGATGGCGTACCAGAGCTTTTGTGCCTTCACGGTAGATCTGCCGCGGCCCTCTCTCTCGTATTTCTCGTATAAGGCCTCGAACTCGTCACCGTAGCACTCAGGCAAACCACGGGCCTCGTTTGGAGAGAACAAGGTCCAGTCACCATCTTGTTCGACTCTCTTCATGAACAAGTCCGGGATCCAAAGCGCAGGGAACAAGTCTCTGGCTCTGTTTTCTTCTTTGCCGTGGTTCTTTCTGATGTCGATAAAATCAAAGATGTCCGCGTGCCATGGCTCCAAATAGAGGGCAAAGGCACCAGGTCTCTTGTTACCTCCCTGGTCAACATAACGTGCGGTATTGTTGAAGACACGCACCATAGGAATGATACCGTTGGACGTTCCGTTGGTACCAGCAATGTAGGCTCCGGTGGACCTGATGTTGTGTATGTGCAAGCCAATACCGCCGGCAGATTTGGAGATCAAGGCACAGGTCTTCAAGGTGTCGTAGATTCCGTCGATGGAGTCGTCCTTCATGGCGACGAGGAAACACGACGACATTTGGGGGCTTGGCGTGCCTGCGTTGAAAAGCGTGGGGGAGCCGTGCGTGAAGTAGCGCAGCGACATCATGTTGTAAGTCTCGATGACACGGGGAATGTCCCTGCCGTGGATGCCCACTGCGACACGCATAAGCAAGTGCTGCGGCCTCTCGGCGACGCTGCCGTTCACTTTGAGCAAGTACGACCGTTCCAAGGTCTTGAATCCAAAGAAGTTGTAGTTGAAGTCGCGGTCGTACACAATGGCAGAGTTGAGCTCGTCAGAGTTCTCACAAATAATGTCGTAAGTCTCCTTCGATATCATGGGAGAGTGTTGGTCTGTTTTTGGGTTGATGTACTCGTACAAAATTTTCAGCACCAGTGAAAACTGCTTTGTCGTCTGCTTGTGCAAATTGGACACGGCAATTCTTGCGGCCAAGATCGCGTAATCTGGATGAATCGTGGTCATGTAGGCGGCAGTCTCGGCGGCTAAATTGTCCAATTCTATAGTGTTGACTCCTTGGTAAACGCCGGAAATGACTCTCTGCGTGACTGCAACGGCATCTACATGTTCCAGGTCAAGGCCGTAACATAATCTCTGGATTCTGGCGGTGATCTTGTCGAAACGCACGGGCTCCTTGTGGCCGTCTCTTTTGAAAACGAACATGTTGTGAGGGAAAAAGAAGTATGGTCAGGGAGAAAAGGAAAATTATAGCCCCCAAAAATCGGAAGGCGAGCACCGCAGTTAT
Source organism: Metschnikowia australis (assembly GCA_019285895.1). Classification (NCBI taxonomy): domain Eukaryota; kingdom Fungi; phylum Ascomycota; class Pichiomycetes; order Serinales; family Metschnikowiaceae; genus Metschnikowia; species Metschnikowia australis. The sequence continues at coordinate 13,973 of JAGSXI010000034.1, read as the reverse complement.
ATAGCAGAGACGCGTGGCTTACAAATGATAACAAGTGCTGAGAAAAAGTACAAAAAAAGGATGAGCGCACAAGCGCGACACGCAGCGCGTAGCCAACGCGCGCATCATACACGTATAGACGCGCCGGTCGTTGAAACAGAGATGCCGCCAAGAGCCAGGCCAGCATGCATGCCATCGGCCTGAATGTGCAAGAAGCCAATATTATTATCTGGAATATGCAACGCTTTTCCAGCGGTGGAAAATCGTCTTTATCTCTCGGCTGTGAACTCAGACCAAGGCACTCTCTCAAAAAGCTCGCGTCCTGTGCTTCGGAGGCGCAACGCGCGTGCCGAAAAAGGACATCGTATGTCGGGCGCAAACTGGGATCAATGTCGCGTGTCGGAACATGTGGTACTGAGGAGCCTGTTAGGGCTTAATGCTGCAGCACCAGATCAGGAAAGACAAATGAGGACATGATGCAAGTGGACATTCATCTCGGCCGCTTAAGCAGTCTTGCGTCTGGGATATGGCCGTTCTCGGACGGCCCGAAAAGAGAGCACCCTTTTTATTTCATCTGTTTCTTAGAACAGGCATGGCCACGATCAGATATACCACGGGAGCGCCAGTCGAAAAAAGAAATTCGGAAGGCACACGTTGAAAAACTGTACTTGCTTCCTCTTTCGTGATTTGAGGACTGTTTATTCTTCGTCAATTCTGGCCTCTAGACATGAGACCTGGATGCCGGAAAGTGTCGCAGCGACAAGAAACAACAGGCTTCTGTGATCTCGATCTTCTGTTTGGAGAATTTATTGGCGGGACTGGACCAATTCGATCAGTCGTTTTTGTAGTCTCGTCCTATGGCTGCTAGGAAAATAAAATGCTTTTCGGGCCATGCTTTACTTCTGCTGGTTGGTGGTTCACAGAGATACTCGGAAACCGCCTGTGTGTAGGCGTTGATACCGGAGTCGGCTTTCCGGCATTGAAGTTTTGTCTACGTCCTCATGAGAACTGCTGGGTGTCCGACTCTTGGCTGGGTCATATAGTATACCAGAGTGGTTCAGGGCAAGATGTATGGTTTGACTTGAAAATTCCAGAACGTGGGCGGCAAAACTTCTAGGTCAATGTTTCCCGCCATCGTAAAACAGTGGATAAGAGACCGCCTTATTTCCAGCTTCATACGTATCTGTTTGCTTCACTGATGCTTATTCAGATTTCAATTCAGATTGTGTGGAATGATTGGTATGGCTCCAGGACTCAGGCTGCCACAGACTTCTGAGGTCTAAACGAGCAAAACATGGGTTGTTTGGTTCCCATTTCCCCTGTTTTATGGTGCTCGGAATTCGTCTGCTCCCCCGCCTATGGCGCGCCTGTAGTTCACTTTTTGGTGGTCCCGTCAAAGCCTCGCTGTCTGAGTATTTCTACGATGGCTATCAAATAAGGCATGATGTGTATTGTTATTCATTCAAGGCCCGTTCGCCGGGCATTCTACGCGCAATCAAACACTTCGGTGCAAAATGCTCTATTTGCTTTCTTCCTTAGTGAGGTCACTGTGTGGTTAGTATCGATGGAGACTGTTGCTATGGAATCAAGCACTTTGAAATGGACGTACCTAATGAGTTTCTCGAGATCAAAATCGTCGTCGTTGCTTGCCATTGGAGAGGCTGAAACAGCTGGCTTCTCAGTGGAAGCAGAACGTGGCCAAGCCACAACTGCAGCCACGGATCCCAAGGTCAAGAGAGAAAGCTAGATTGTTAGTAGCAGAGAGAGTCCCCAGACAAGTGGCGCACCAAAAAGTGGCATCATCCGAGGAAGTGATTGGAGTGATATCTCGGAACTTACAATGTATGGCTGGACTTGTTTGCCGAAGATCGTGTAAGCTGCACCCATGTTTGATATAATTAAGCTGGTACTAGTGCATTCCAGACTGGTGATGGAAGAAGATGTTCGCCGACTCGGATGCACGGGTGTCTGTGTGCCGAATCCGGGGTAGTTGTGCGATCGGGCATCGGCTTTTTATTGGAAGATGAGTGTGTTGCCCGATTCCCGCTTCCGTGAAAAGTCGTGAACAATTATCAGCACCTGTTTCGGGGAGGTTCTTCAGAAATCAATATATTGCACTTCACGATTTCCCTTCTTAAACTGTGCGTGTCGTATTTTTGACAGTTTTGGTGTTTTGAATTCGCACAATTTTCCTAACGATACTTATTCTGTCAGGAACTGCAAAAGCGGATCTGGTCTCTTCTCCCCTTTGTTTTCCTATTCTGACTCTTAAACCCCAGGCCAAATTCAAAAAGACAGCCAAGGAGCCATTCCTACCGCCAAAATCATCGATTCATTGGTCTACACCTCATACCACATGGACGTGCAAAGCTTGCGCTGTATTATCAATACTTCGAAGCCATCAATTTCCACGCTGCCCCGTCTGATCACAAGAAAACAAGAAAACGAGACCCATCAATCTCTTCAATATCCATCTTCATATGTGGAACGCCTCGCGCCAGTAGTTCTCGAGCCCAAAGGTATCAAGCACCCGGTAAGCGTCCTCATCGTCTTTCGTATACATGGGTGACCACTTTTGAAACGAGAACTCGCGTAGCTCGCCTTCCCACACAAGAGTACATTTGTTCTCACTTACATCTAGCCCGTTGTTCAGTTCTTGCCACTTGATGCGCCGCGTCATGAGTTTCTTGAAGAATTTGACGCTTTTCTCCGAACCTTCGGCAATGACAAGATTGAACCTGGGATTGACGAGAATGATACCCACAAGCCCAAGTTGCTTGGCGTTCATGTCTACCTTGAAGAAGTGCTGGCCGTCGCTAAGATCGCTGACTTTGTACACAACAGTATGGTAGCCCTTGCTGAGTTCCTTGTCTTGCTGGAGCTCCCGCTTTTTCGCCTTTTGCTCGGGCGCCAATTTTCGTTCATCGTTTTCCTTCATGTGCTTTTCGAAGCGCTCCTGGATATCCTGGCGTACTTTCATCTCTACGCCCGTGGGGTCCTGAATGGCCTCATTTGTGAGCACGTTCATCAAGTTTGAAAGCTTCACTTTGGGCGGTGGCGGGGGCTCGAGCCCGAGCTTGACACGGTCTTGCATCTCTCGATGCCGAGCCTGTCGCTCGTTCCGTCTTTTGCGCTTCATTTCGTTTTTGGTCAAAAATAGGTGTGTTTTTCCATCGCTCACTGTCCGATCCCAGGGCGCCTCTATGGGCACAGGGTGCTGGACGTAGCTGGTGACAGGTGCGGTCTCACTATCGAGCACAAATTCGGACCCGCTGTGATGAAATTCCTGGTACAGGCGTCCTCGAAGATACGGCCTGTCCCACCATTCAACAGGCGGAGGGATCTGCGGCCGGAATAGGTCCTCCTGGATGTTGATATCGGGAAGTATACCTTTGGCTTCTTTTTCTCGGCGCTCTGCCTCTAGCTTGTCTTTTTCTCGCTGTTGCGCCCGGAGCTTTTCGCCTTTTTCCACGTATTTCCCCTTCGGATTCAATTGAAGAGGCCGTGGACGGTGGCCCTGCTTGGAAAAAACAGCTTGATCAATGTATGGATTTAGAGACACGGCATCAAAAGCCGGGCGGGCATTGGGGCGGAGGGGGTTTCTTGCCTTTGGGATCGAAACCATGTCTCGAAGCAACGGGTGCAATTGTATATCGTTTCGCCCAGTATCAGGCGAAGCTTCCGCAGTTTTAGCAGCTTTCCGTCTGCCTTCAGGGCCAACATTATCACCCGTATGCGCAAGACGCCTTTTTGGTATTTCAGAGGCGGCTCTGTGGTCACTTGGCATTTTATGAGTTGTTGGTGTTGCCTTGGTACTTGTAGAAGATTCGATGCTCACGTAGTTTGTTATATAGAGGAAAAAGCGGAGCGAGGTTATGGATGCGAAAGTTCGATATTCTTTTGCAACAAGGATCTTATTCCATAATGGCATGTGGCTTTAGTTAATCTGTGCTCTTTGACTGCCACCAGGGCATTGGGTATTTTGTCTGTGACACCAGTGTCTAGAATATACTGAATTGAGGTGGCAGTATTCCTTTAATCTTCTGCTATCATGGTCGTATGAGCATTTTCGTGTCCAAGCTTGATTTCGACAACACGGTTCAATGGAAAGCCGGAGCACTTTGGATTCACTAAGAAAGTAACATCCGTGATTTTGTCACGCACGACTTAGCTGGAAAGTGTGATAGGCCAGAGAAAGTTGGGAACTACAGCAGGCGAGAAAAACAAACCAGTATTCGGAGTATGTTTTTTGGTCAGCAAATGAACTATCAATCCACAGGTAAGTCAGAGGGTTTGGATTCAGGTTGATGGCCCGTATCAGATGAATCAAACGGGATTGAAAAAGTCACGTTCAAAATGTCAAGCCTTGCTGTCACGAACACAAGATATTTGCGGGCTTCGATTGTGATTTGATTCTAGAAAGCTCAGTGGGCAAAGTAGAGGTTGATGTGAGGATGCAAGAAGAAAATTCGGATCTTCAAAGGCGGAAGTGGAAATTTGAGTGTGAACCAGGGCTCCGAGATGTTTCAGTAAAACTAAGTCCTTCAAATTCAGGACGATTGCCGGAATTCCGAAAACTGATTTCCCCCGAACCAAGACTCAGCAACTTCATGAACCAAGATTTCTTACTAGGAATTTAGGTACGTGGTGGCAACTCAGGGGTCCATCAATAAGTCTGTGAGGAAGAACATGTTTTACCATATGCTTCCACTCAAATCTTACCCGAGCCCCGCGGCCAAAAAAAGGCTTGCTGAATTAAATGCCCATAATCTGATCAAAGACGAATCAATCAGCTGAATCCCAGTGCTCAGAATACAATATTCTTTTGAATGGCCTGAGATATCGCAGACATTCAGCATGTGCTTTCCTGATTTCACTTCACTTGCGGGAAGGCCTTCAAATCAATTTTAAAAGAGCAAGTGTCCACGAATTTGAAAACAGCACGCAATAAATTGCCCGGGGCCAGTTGATATGGCCTGGAGTTTAGCGGAGGAGCTGTCTTCTGATTTCCAAGTAATAGACTTCCAGTGGCCCCGAGCCCTTCAATCTCCAAGCTCAGAAAACAATAGAAGTGAGAATTACCTATACAGCCCTTTGACTCTGGTTGTGCAACCGGGCGTTTTGTGCTCTGCGGTCCTTTCGTGGATTTGGATGCCGTGATGTTTGTGTGGAGAAAAAGCCCACATATTCACATGTCCAGCAATCTATTCTCTATGATTCAGAATCCCGGGGATTACTTCTTCATCGAGCAATGCTTCCGGCAAACAGTTTGAATGGCTGCAAAAATAAGCTTGTCGGGTAAAAATGACATTTCCCTGGCATGGTGAGTTACGTCAACGCTCGTATGTATTGGTTTGAATTCCGATGCGTCAAATTTGTTTTGGATCCTGGGCCAAAAGCTCCATCAAGCCGAGGAAAGCACCACAATTCACCAGCAAGAGCAAGCGATTTGAGTTCAGTTCGACTTGGACGTTTTGAAAGTGAAAATATCTCCAAATATATATGGAGCATTGTCCGGCACACTCCAATGGATGCAATTTCGCAAGCCCATGAGAACTGTGTCCCGATACTTTATCGATCTTTTCCGGAACCGTCGATGGTCCCCATAACTCATTGGAGCTCTGCAGCAAATGTCGATATTTAGGGCATCTCTAGGCTGGCTCGCTAATTGCCGGTGATTTAGGGCCTGGGCAAAGACTGAAACACGTATGTCTACACGCTGAACGCTCGGAAAAGTCGGCAAAAACTTCAGCTGAGTGCAGCCACGAATAACCACGATTCTTCAGTTTCTGCGTTTTTCTCTCCCACAGACACATGAAATATAAACTACAGGCAAATGCCAGAAAAGGAATCCATTTCAGTTCTGTGTGCCGATGGCATACCCCAGGAAACCGCGCGCACGTGTTCTCAGATCCGTGTAGCATGTACTCGAGATTCCTAGTGCAAAACTCAATCTGAGGCGGAGAGATTCGGCTACTTCACATCCAGAGTCCCCATATCTCGTTTCTCGGAACCAAGCTTCTTTTTGCTGATCTTGCCTCTCTGTTGAAGAATACTTCATATACAAGTTAGACGGAAACGGTTGAGCGGCCGCACGCGTCTTGTATGTCTCTGAACTTAGCCACATGAGCGGCCTAGATCTTAACGACCTTTTTGTCCGGTGGCTCGAGGCTCGGCACGAGGAGCTCACCAAAAAGGGCACGAAAACCGCGTACGCGTATCTCAAGGCGCTGGAGAAAATCAGGGTTTTTCCAAACCACATCACCTCGCCCCGCCAGCTCAACAGCATCCAGTTTGTAGGCACCAAACTAGTCAAGTTCTTGTGTCTGCAGCTCAAGAAGCACTGTGTGGAAAATTCGGTCGACGTGCCGGTAGAATTCGAAAACTATACAGGCCACACTGAGGGCGGCCAGCGCCAGCACGAGCTCGATACCGAGCAGGCCAACAAAAAGAGGAAAACCACCCGATACATCCCCAAACGACGCAGCGGGTCGTGGGCCATTCTTGTGTCGCTATATACGCGAGACCGGGCGAAACGAGGCCTTCGGAAAGACGACGTGATTGCGGGCGCCGAGGCCCACTGCGACAAGTCGTTCACAGCGAACCCGGCGGCCCGAGATTTCTATTCTGCATGGGACGGCGTCAAGACCTTGCTCAAAAGAGGTCTTGTTGAGGAATTCGGCCGTCCAAAAGCGTATGTGATCACAGAAGAGGGCGCCACATTGGCTGCGGTTCTCTTGCGCCAGGAAGGCATCCACAGCTCGCCGGCCCGTGCTGCTGAAATGTCCTTTGATAACGGAATGCGGGTTTCGCCGGAATCCTCGGTTTATAATTCCCTGGCGTTGTTCTCGCGGGACTCACTTTCGAGCCCTCTCAAAAGACAGGTCTCGGTGGTGCAGCACCACGCTTCGGTTGACCGGATTCTTGAGGAAAGCTCGGATGGTGTGGAGATTGTCGACTACGCAGATAAAAGTATTGTGGCCACAGGATGTCTTCCCGGGAAAGAAAAGCAGGTCACGGAGAATCCGGAGGAATCACCCAATCCGTCACGCACCACCAGAGTTGATGCCGACCAGGCCCGACAAGCTCGCGCAAATAGGCGACACGACCCAGCCAAAAAAACGTACTCAGGCATCTTGTACGACGTGTGGGCAGCCGACGACTTCGAAGTCGTGCTTCTTCTTGACAACCGGGAGATCCGGTCCAAAGGCGAGCGGGACTTTTTCTTCAACAAGATCGCGGGGCGGGGCATAACATGTGATGTGCGAGCCCTTGCCGTTGGTGACGTTCTCTGGGTGGCCCGGCACAAGCAAACGCAGAAGGAGGTGGTGTTGAATTATGTGTGTGAGAGAAAGAGGATCGACGACTTGGCCGGGTCTATCAGGGACGGCCGCTTTGCCGAGCAGAAGGCCCGGTTGAAAAAGTCTGGAATCAAAAACATCCACTACCTCGTCGAGGAAGGCGGGCTCATGGATGTCCAGCGAGTGGTGGACATGAAAGCATCGCTCGAGACGTCGATTTCCATGGTCATCACTGTGTCAAACTTCTACATGCAGCGGTTCCGGAAAGTGGACGATACTATCGAATGGCTAGTGTCCATGACGAAAGTCTTGCAAAGCCGGTACCACGCCACGCGTCTTCTCGTGCTCAAGCCCAGGCAAGTGAAGACACAGGAGGAGTACTTGCTGATGCTCCAGGATTTCCGCCAAAAGTTCGAGACACGAAAAACGCCCTACGAGTGTGTTCACATGCTCGCCAACTACCAGGAGTCCTTGGTGAAAACCAACATGATGACCGTGAAAGAGATTTTTGTCAAGATGCTTATGCTGGTGCGCGGAATCTCGTTCGAAAAGGCCATTTTGATCCAGCGCCACTTTCAAACCCCGCGGGTCCTCATAGAATTTTACATTGAAAACAAGTGTTTGAGCGAGGCGGAGAAAGAAGCCTTGATTTTAGACAAATTCAAACATGAGGTGGGGCCCCGCAAATTTACCAGGCCTTCGCTGGTGGCCATGTACGAGGCGTGGGGCAAAGCCACATGCTAGGACATACAGTGCTGATCTACAAAGAAAACACTGCACGTAGGCCCAGAAAGTTTTGGCTGAAAAAGAGTAACGATGGCCGGCTCCAGTCTGCTTGCTGATTCGCGGTCCTCAGATTAGGCTCTATTTCGCGAGTGAGGTGGAGCGTAAAAAAAAGATCGTGTCGCACCCATACAACTGCCTCCAAAATTTTCAGGTGTTCATCCACATTTTGAGTCACGCCACAAGATGAGAGTTTCCACTGTTAGCCTCGGAAAAAGGACTCTCAAGCACGGAGGCAAGTCCGGTATTTTGCCGGAAGTGCGTCCCATCTTCAAACACAACCCAATCAGGCCAAAGAACGCACATGAAATTGAGGAGGAGTCTCGCATTGAGCAAGGCTTTGCGGAAGGGATCCCTCTCCCTAAAAAGAAAGGTTTCGTGTTCAGCCGAATGCCCGCGGAAAAACAGGTTTTGACTGTGAAGGAGAGAATCCAACGGATCGACAAAGTACCTTTGCTGGCTGTTCCTGACGGCAAGCAGACGAAAGAGCAGTCGTGGGCCAAGCAGAGAGAACAGCTCAGAAGGCAATACTTGAAGGAAGCTTATGAAATCGAGAATCAGCGCATCGAAAAGCTCGAGGCCATGCAGACTAGGAAGCGCGATCTCGATGCCCAGGAAAAGGAAAACAAACAACATAAAGAGTCTGATTCAGCCAAGTACACATTGCCTACCATCGACTCGTATTTGAGTGGACCTATTATGAGGCCCAGAACTCCTGAAGAGCAGGCCATCGTGGACGAGAAGCGTGTGTTGAACAGAAAATTGTCCGAGTTGGAAGTGATGAACGCCAAGGCCACGAACTTGTTGGAATTGTACCACGCCGCAGCCAACTTCATCACCACCGAGGAGGAATTGGAGCACGCCATCAAGGATGCTTTTGAGCTCGGCGTGGGCCGTTTCGAAAGCTCGGCAACATTAATCGAAGACAAGTTTTCCGGCTATGCCAACCCTTATGTCAATTCCAAGAACAACGAGCAGTATATCAAAAATATTGCTCTAGGCCAAATCAAGGGACAGCCGGGAACTGACACGGTGAAAGATACCTTGAGCGGGGAGGCTGAACTCATCAGACGCGAGGCCCAGAGAATACTCAACCACAACTAGTCGTGTACATACAGAAATCAAGGATAACTTAGAACTTAGGACTCGGGACAAGCATGATTTAGAATGAGTCAGGATTTGTGAAATTAAGGATTTGTTTGGCTTAAGACGTCGGCAAATATGATACGAATTCTCATGTATTCTTGTGTAGGATAGCGAGACAGTGTATTGGGCTTAACTAACAAATCACCTGAGAATTGAATTTGGTTTTCCCGCAATCATGTTGGAGACCGTGATATTCCGTATTCAGGGCTCAAGCAAAATTTTCAAGGAACTGTAGCTTTGATCAGCACACATAATCAGCATATGATTCCACTGGTGTTATTGTTGATGACAAGATGTGCAATATCAGGAGTATTCATTTCAAACATGTTTCCACCCAATTGCTACCCGGTATCATAGGACTCAACAGAAGCATAAACCACTAGCAGCATAGCGCCATTGATTATCGACCTGACTCAGCCGCCACCCTTGGTTTGACTTCCACTTTGGGATGAACGTAAAACTGCTCCCCAGGAAAACGAGATCCAATCCAGATCTCATAAACATGCATTGTTGTTTTCCTTGCGTGGTTTCGTTTGTTGTTGTGGTATGGCTTCTTCCGCAAATTTCCAAATATGTCAAAACAAAATCAAGGGGATTTGTTCTGGTTTTAGGAGAATTCAAGCAGCCTTTCGCAGGATAATTGGGGCAAGAGACAGATTTCTATGCTAGTGTGCGGTCCGGAGACAGAAATTGCTTTTCCGGGTCCATGGCCAGGTTTGTCAAAGTATTGATCTTTTGCAGGGCCACAATGCCTACGCAGCAGACCCGAACAAAATTGGACAGGTTCTTCGGAATGTTCGAGGCACCTCATACTTGGCGTACCAGTGCTTTTTTGGAACTTTCATTTGCACACTGCCATGATCGCCAGAAGATCTATGATGTACTACTTCGGTTAGTACCTTGGAATTGTGACCTCGGGCTTGCTATCGGGTGCCATTTTGCGGACTTTCGACAGCGTCGAAGGTCTTGAGTCGTGGCGCTGCATTTTCATAAACAACGGAATCGTCTCTGTTGCCGTCGGCGTCATTGGTTCCTTCGTGCTTCCCGGAACACCCTCGGACTGCTGCTCCGTCTGGTTGACGGACGACGAGATCCGCTTATTGCGCTCGAAATTGAAGCAGAACCACACGGCGGGCCGGCCGCAGGTCGATTTGTTCACGTCACTTGTGTCCAAGGACACTTGGAAGCTGATCCTCGCGCCCCGGGAATCTGTGTCTTGGCCGTCTGGAACATGCTCCGCTGGAAGAACTGTAACGGCAGTTCTGGCATACATCTTGTGGCCTAATTCGCTCGGTCGCTTCGACGCAGGCACTCTCCAGGATTACTCGGCGTTGACGCCTGCGCTCGGTCTTGTCTGGCTTCTTTTCACTTGTATGTCGACGTATTCCAGCTGCGGTCATCTGGCTCTCGCAGGTAGCATGGCGGGAAATGCCATTTTGGCCGTGTGGAATGTGCCCGAAAGCACCAAGTGGTTGCCTGGGTTTGCAGCATTTCGGCTGGGCCATGGCCCTGTGTTGTGCTCCGGCAAAACGACATTTGCCGCCGAGATGCTCAAAAGCGTGCCGTGGTTTTGGTTGTCATGAACATGTTGGCCAGGCTTCCACTGTGTGGATGTCTGTCATTGTGTGGAAGACCGAGGAAGCGCCCTGGTTTTTGAGGGGGTACTCTTTTGCTGCCTCCAGTGCCTTTTGCTTGTGTGTCTGGACGCTTCTTGTCGTGTACCTGTGCAAGAGACAAGAAAAGAAGTGCTGCAAAAAACGGTACACTTTTGTTCGACTCCTTGACCGACACCGAGCCCGTGGTTTGCACGGTGTCTCTTCCGACAGCGGCAAAGAAGTCGCGTGACCTTTGAGCCCGTCTCTGACTTCAAACGACTACAAGAAAATGCCATGGAATTGTATCAACAGTCCTCAATTGGTGGCTTTTGGATACACATGCATTCGCAATGGTTGGCGCAATCGTGCTCAGAAGCGGATACTCTATGGCCTGATATCCTGGAACAATCTGATCCTTTTGAAAGCAAAGACAAATGTATTTGAAGTCAAAGTATTCAAAGACAAATGTATAAAAGTCAACTCACCCGCTGAAGGTTTGTCAAAGTACGAAATGGAATAAGAAGGTGATTATTATCAGCAAAATGATGTATTGAACATATATGTCTAGGTTAAAGTCCAGATCTTTTTGATCTCTTGTGTTTTTTTTGTTTTTTTGTTTTTTTGTTTTTTTGTTTTTTTGTTTTTTTTTGTTTTTTTGTTTTTTTGTATTTTTGTTGTTTTTTTTATCTTTTTTGCTTTTATCTTGTTTTCATGATAATATCAGCGTTCCTTCTTGATCCTTTTTTAGATCGTCTTTGAGCTTGTTTTATTCTGCATGACAGCAAGCTCTATAATCGCCGACCCTCTTTAATATGTCTTTGATTAATTCCTCCACACCTTGACGACAACTACTGACAACGTGGAAAGCCTTTTGCAAATCTTTCAAGGAGGCACCAAAAATGGATTCGTAGTCGACGTTTTTTCTCGAAATCAACCAGTCCATGTCTTGAACAAATTTGTTGTATCCGCTCTGCTCATTGAGCGCCATTTTATCCTCAGTGTCTTTTAGGTTGACTGTACAAAGATCATTGTAAGCATCCGAAATATCCAAGTTACTGATCAATGCAACCTGAGCTGTATTTACCATAGCCGGAACATAGCTGGGAAAGTCCTGTCCCATCTGGAGAATACCATCTTGGACCTGATCCAATATCATATACGCTTCCGGAAGAGTAACCAAGACATGGATCAAGCCCTTTTCTACTCTGTCCAAAATTTCTTTCGAAGCACATGTGTCTTTGATGATCCCAATGAAAGCACTAGTCATCTCACCAGCTGTGCAGACGAGATTGAAAGCCAATTCGGTGCTCTTTTTGATCTTGAGAATCAAGTCAACATAGTCGAGCATCTGCATTTTTGCAACATCAGCAAACGTGTCCAAAGTAAGTTTAAAGCAATCAGAGAATTGAAGAATCACGCTTTTGATCTTTTTCAAGTCATACCGACCCTTTAGGCTGTTCCTAGCGGCCCTACATTTATCGAATTTATTCCACAATTCGCTCTCCGCTTCTTTTCTGTCTTTTTCGGTGAGGGGCTGCTTGAAACTTCCCACCCTGAAACCAACGAAATCTTTCAATGGAGTGAAAAGATAGTGGTCTAGAGGCCCCAAAGTATCTATATCATTCATGGGCGGAATGTTCCGCCTAGCTTCGCAAATAATAAGAAGCTCCCTCCCCTCAAAAATATCCTTCCCCTCAGGCCCCAATGTATCATCTGGGAAAAGAGTCATCCATAAAGATTTCTCCTGGATATTTATGAGAGAGTTCGGAATGATTTTTTCCCGAGATTCTGCTTCGACATTATCAGCTGTTTTCGAAGCCGATGAAGGCTTATTAGACAGTCCCGAGGCAGAGAGAAGAATTTCAGTATTGGGCTTTGTTTTTCTTGAAAACTTCTCTTTTATGATTGATCCTGAAGTTTCGTTTTTTGATTCGGAAGAAACACAGTTCGAATGGGACTTTTTGGGCGGGACCAAAGATCTCAATGTTCCAAAATTAGACTCAGATGTAATTTCAACTGATGCAGTTGTAGCTACCTGATTTTCGCAAGCAACAGAGTTCCTTATTTCTGAATCCTCATTGACTTTCAGTGACGACTCACTCCTCAATTCTGAGATGTTCCAAGCAGGCTTCGTGTTGCCTAATGTTTCAGAAAAGACAGAACCCGAAACAAGATTCAGGGGTTTTTCCAAGGATTTTACGTCCATTGAAACCCCAGAAATTTCTTTATTTTGAAAAGAAGTTCCACTCTTATCCACCGAAACATCGGCAGAATCGTTGGGCTTCTCTGCCGAATCCTCAAAAAAAACATCCTTGAGGCTTTCTTCACTAGAAATACTTTTTTTTTGTTGGTAATTCGAGTCAACAGTTTCGACATCCAAACCAGAAAGCACATCCAATTGACAAGCACTCATGGAAGCAGATTGTGGCTTTTTCTGTCCTTTACTTCCATGAAACTTTGCAGTTTCCTTTGAAATCTCAGGAGGGCATGAAGTTTTGGGAACCTCAACTTTTTCTTCCGAGATACCATTTCCAGCAATCCAGACCTCATTGATTTTTCTTGCCAGGTCTTCCCCGCTGACTGGACCAATTTGAGATGTTTCAGAATCACCAGCGTTGATCTGTTTTACACACCCTTGAACCATACCATTCGCCATTTTCATTTCAGGCTTACGAACAACGTGGGTTGGTTTCGTGTAAGTCGCATCAATTACCTCACTTTTATCCCCAATTTCGGAAATCAAGCCTCTGACGAGGGGATCGATTGAGCTCAGAATGGCGGCGATGATATTGGAAAAGCAAGTACCAGTCTGCTCATTTGCCTTGGCCACAGACTTATATTCCTTTGGGTCCAGGTGGTCTGTTCCGGTGGAAATCGTGTTAGCATTAAGGATTTGGAGCTTGGCTGAGGTGCTGGTCACTTTTCCATCCTTGGTTTCCAGCTCATTGGAAACCAGGGCAGCGTTGGGAGAAAAAGTTTTTGACAAGACAGGAAAAGTCTTTGTTGATTCTTCCATAGTTCCAGGTTTCCGTTTTTCTTCATATTTCGGCAAGCAAGCGGCAACCTTAGGAGACCTCTCTTGCATCTCAATCCCCTCAATTGGGGTTTCTGACGTCTTGGCATCCATAGTCTCCTTTGAGGAAAAAGGCTCACCAGCGCAAAAACTTGG
>JAGSXI010000033.1:0-69809 GCA_019285895.1 Metschnikowia australis | reverse complement strand
GCAATGAATATCTTGTTGGAAAGGAAGAAGATCCAGATTCTTGGATTGAGGCTCTTATATTTATGGCAATGAATATCTTGTGGGAAAGGAAGAAGGTTCCAGATTCTTAGATTGAGGCTCTTATATTTATGGCAATGAATATCTTGCGGGAAAGGAAGAATATCCAGATTCTTGGATTGAGGCTCTTATATTCATGGCAATGAATATCTTGTTGGAAAGGAAGAAGATCCAGATTCTTGGATTGAGGCTCTTATATTTATGGCAATGAATATCTTGTGGGAAAGGAAGAAGGTTCCAGATTCTTAGATTGAGGCTCTTATATTTATGGCAATGAATATCTTGCGGGAAAGGAAGAATATCCAGATTCTTGGATTGAGGCTCTTATATTTATGGCAATGAAAATCTTGTTAGAAAGGAAGAAGATCTCAGATTCTTAGATTGAGTCTCTTATATTTATGGCAATAAAAATCTTGTGGGAAAAGAAGAAGATCTCAGATTCTTAGATTGAGGCTCTTATATTCATTGCAATGAATATCTCTTAGATTGAGGTCCTTATATACTATTTATGGCAATGAATATCTTGTTGGAAAGGAAGAAGATCCAGATTCTTGGATTGAGGCTCTTATATTTATGGCAATGAATATCTTGTGGGAAAGGAAGAAGGTTCCAGATTCTTAGATTGAGGCTCTTATATTCATGGCAATGAATATCTTGTTGGAAAGGAAGAAGATCCAGATTCTTAGATTGAGGCTCTTATATTCATGGCAATGAATATCTTGTTGGAAAGGAAGAAGATCCAGATTCTTGGATTGAGGCTCTTATATTTATGGCAATGAATATCTTGCGGGAAAGGAAGAATATCCAGATTCTTGGATTGAGGCTCTTATATTTATGGCAATGAAAATCTTGTGGGAAAGGAAGAAGATCCAGATTCTTAGATTGAAGCTCTTATATTTATGGCAATAAAAATCTTGTGGGAAAGGAAGAATATCCAGATTCTTGGATTGAGGCTCTTATATTTATGGCAATGAATATCTTGTGGGAAAGGAAGAAGATCCAGATTCTTAGATTGAGGCTCTTATATTCATGGCAATGAATATCTTGTGGGAAAAGAAGAAGATCTCAGATTCTTGGATTGAGGCTCTTATATTCATGGCAATGAATATCTTGTGGGAAAAGAAGAAGATCTCAGATTCTTGGATTGAGTCTCTTATATTTATGGCAATAAAAATCTTGTGGGAAAGGAAGAATATCCAGATTCTTAGATTGAGGCTCTTATATTCATGGCAATGAATATCTTGTGGGAAAAGAAGAAGATCTCAGATTCTTGGATTGAGGCTCTTATATTTATGGCAATGAATATCTTGTTGGAAAGGAAGAAGATCCAGATTCTTGGATTGAGGCTCTTATATTTATGGCAATGAAAATCTTGTGGGAAAGGAAGAAGATCCAGATTCTTAGATTGAAGCTCTTATATTTATGGCAATAAATATCTTGTGGGAAACGAAGAAGATCCCAGACTCTTAGATTGAGGCTCTTGTATTCATGGCAATGAATATCTTGTGGGAAAGGAAGAAGGTTCCAGATTCTTAGATTGAGGCTCTTATATTCATGGCAATGAATATCTTGTTGGAAAGGAAGAAGATCCAGATTCTTAGATTGAGGCTCTTATATTCATGGCAATGAATATCTTGTTGGAAAGGAAGAAGATCCAGATTCTTGGATTGAGGCTCTTATATTCATGGCAATGAAAATCTTGTGGGAAAGGAAGAAGATCCAGATTCTTAGATTGAAGCTCTTATATTTATGGCAATAAAAATCTTGTGGGAAAGGAAGAAGATCCAGATTCTTAGATTGAGGCTCTTATATTCATGGCAATGAATATCTTGTGGGAAAAGAAGAAGATCTCAGATTCTTGGATTGAGGCTCTTATATTTATGGCAATGAATATCTTGTTGGAAAGGAAGAAGATCCAGATTCTTGGATTGAGGCTCTTATATTCATTGCAATGAATATCTTGTGGGAAAGGAAGAAGATCCAGATTCTTGGATTGAGGCTCTTATATTTATGGCAATGAATATCTTGTGGGAAAGGAAGAAGGTTCCAGATTCTTAGATTGAGGCTCTTATATTTATGGCAATAAAAATCTTGTGGGAAAAGAAGAATATCCAGATTCTTGGATTGAGGCTCTTATATTTATGGCAATGAATATCTTGCGGGAAAGGAAGAATATCCAGATTCTTGGATTGAGGCTCTTATATTTATGGCAATGAATATCTTGCGGGAAAGGAAGAATATCCAGATTCTTAGATTGAGGCTCTTATATTCATGGCAATGAATATCTTGTGGGAAACGAAGAAGATCCCAGATTCTTAGATTGAGTCTCTTATATTTATGGCAATAAAAATCTTGTGGGAAAAGAAGAAGATCTCAGATTCTTAGATTGAGGCTCTTATATTCATTGCAATGAATATCTCTTAGATTGAGGTCCTTATATACTATTTATGGCAATGAATATCTTGTGGGAAAGGAAGAAGATCCAGATTCTTAGATTGAGTCTCTTATATTTATGGCAATAAAAATCTTGTGGGAAAAGAAGAAGATCTCAGATTCTTAGATTGAGGCTCTTATATTTATGGCAATAAAAATCTTGTGGGAAAAGAAGAAGATCTCAGATTCTTAGATTGAGTCTCTTATATTTATGGCAATAAAAATCTTGTGGGAAAGGAAGAAGATCCAGATTCTTAGATTGAGTCTCTTATATTTATGGCAATAAAAATCTTGTGGGAAAAGAAGAAGATCTCAGATTCTTAGATTGAGGCTCTTATATTCATTGCAATGAATATCTCTTAGATTGAGGTCCTTATATACTATTTATGGCAATAAAAATCTTGTGGGAAAAGAAGAAGATCTCAGATTCTTAGATTGAGGCTCTTATATTTATGGCAATAAAAATCTTGTGGGAAAAGAAGAAGAACTCAGATTCTTAGATTGAGGCTCTTATATTCATGGCAATGAATATCTTGTTGGAAAGGAAGAAGATCCAGATTCTTGGATTGAGGCTCTTATATTTATGGCAATGAAAATCTTGTGGGAAACGAAGAAGATCCCAGATTCTTGGATTGAGGCTCTTATATTTATGGCAATGAATATCTTGTTGGAAAGGAAGAAGATCCAGATTCTTGGATTGAGGCTCTTATATTTATGGCAATGAAAATCTTGTTAGAAAGGAAGAAGATCTCAGATTCTTAGATTGAGTCTCTTATATTTATGGCAATAAAAATCTTGTGGGAAAAGAAGAAGATCTCAGATTCTTAGATTGAGGCTCTTATATTCATTGCAATGAATATCTCTTAGATTGAGGTCCTTATATACTATTTATGGCAATAAAAATCTTGTGGGAAAGGAAGAAGATCCAGATTCTTAGATTGAGGCTCTTATATTCATGGCAATGAATATCTTGTGGGAAAAGAAGAAGATCTCAGATTCTTGGATTGAGGCTCTTATATTTATGGCAATGAATATCTTGTTGGAAAGGAAGAAGATCCAGATTCTTGGATTGAGGCTCTTATATTTATGGCAATGAAAATCTTGTTAGAAAGGAAGAAGATCTCAGATTCTTAGATTGAGTCTCTTATATTTATGGCAATAAAAATCTTGTGGGAAAAGAAGAAGATCTCAGATTCTTAGATTGAGGCTCTTATATTCATTGCAATGAATATCTCTTAGATTGAGGTCCTTATATACTATTTATGGCAATGAATATCTTGTGGGAAAGGAAGAAGATCCAGATTCTTAGATTGAGTCTCTTATATTTATGGCAATAAAAATCTTGTGGGAAAAGAAGAAGAACTCAGATTCTTAGAAGTGCTGATACCGCTTGCTGGTGACTAGGCATGCAGACTGCCCGAGTGCCCGCAAAGAGCTCAGAAAAAAATATCCATGTCCGCAGCCAGAACATGTTTGCCCATATGGTAGAAGACCAAAATCGCCATGCACCTCGAAAAGCAGAAGGCAGCCCTGAATCTCTCAACCCCGTCGGCATATGGTCAGGACCTCGACGGTATCTGATCATCTCCGTCGCCGGTTTCGTTTCCGAGTGATAAAAACCTTGACAAATGCTTTCGCAGTGGCTGGTGGCCCGAAAACATGAGAATTTCACCGCTTAACTGAACAGAATGTCGCAACCGTCTGCATCAACCATCACACAGCTCAAGAAACCAACAGAACAGAATCCTGTCGACAGTGCAGCTTGGTCCGGTCATATGGCGATGAAACGACCAGCAGAGCCCGATGACACGGGCCCTGGCCACATTGAACCGGGACTTTTTTCCGAGGACGGTGCACAGGCTAGCGCCCCATTCCAGGAGTCGGCGAATCTTGGATTATTTCTCGTACTTGCCCGTGCTGACGGACTCCAGTACTTTCCGCTGCGCAGCCTGCATCAACCTGCCTAACGAGGCGGTATAGAAGTGTCACCATGGCCCTGGAAATCACAGCCTTGCACCAGATTTCGCACCCCGTTGTTCTTTATTCCAGACCACGGCCTCGCTTTTCCCGTTTCCAAGGTCTTAGAACTATACTTTCAAGAACAAAAAACCCCAGCAAACGCAGAGATCAGTACGCGGGCGAGAACCTGCGCTAAGCCTCCAAACCGCGACGCGCAACTGCGCAGCGAGAGATGAAATGAAAATAAACGAAAAAATGCAATGAGGCGCGCGATTGGGCGCCAGCCTGCAGGACCAGGCGATATTCCAGCCCAAATCCAGATCGACTTTAATCACCCCCACCAGAAGCCGGCCTCAAGTTTGCCAGTATTCCCTTTTCGCCCCCAAGAGCCCGAATTCAACGCTAAGTTTTTCGTCCCATTTCCTGCGACGAGCCACCTTGTGCCCTTTCCTCACATTCAAGACTGAACCATCGACCCAGCGGGAAAAAGTCGAGGTACATCTCCGTTGATCTAACTCAAGTTTTCGTCACCCACCCGACGAACCGGGACTCGGGCCATAGCTGCCTTCCACACACTCGCTGACATCTCTATATTTTCGGTTTCGTGCCGCCAGGAACTGCCCAAAAACCTGCATTCGCTATCTGAAGCTGCATCCAAAGTCTCTAGCCGCCAGCCCTAAGGACCACCACTCCCGTTTCCCCAACGCCCTATTGTTTTTGTGGCCTGTTGTCACAAACCCACACAAGAACAACCATGCCTGCAGTGACGCCGACGCTAGAAGCGCGCGCCACGTCCAGCACGTCGTCGCAACCGGCGTCCTCGTCGTCTTTCCTGTGCTCCGGCAGCAACTCGCTGGACTCGCAGTGCGAGAAGCCGTCGTCCAGCTCCGGGCTCGAAATCGGTTTGGGCGTGGGCATTCCCGTCTTTGTGATTGCCTGCGTGCTTGGCTTTTTTGTGTTCAAGAACTACCGCAAGGAGAAAAAGGAGTCCATGTCGCACGACCCAGACTTCGACGAAAACGGCGATGCCACCGTGTTGCCCGACTTTCCGGCGTTCTCCAAGGAGGACCCCTTCGGCAGCCACGCAGCCGTGGACATGTTGGGTCCATCCGGCGGATACCTGTTTGTGCACATGCCCAGCAAGAAAGGCCCCAATGCAGGCTTCGGCCTGTCGCCCGTTGACCCTGAGAAGGCCGCGCACGTGGACCCGTTCGTGTTGCCGTACCATACGCAGCTCGGGTCGAAGAGCTCGTTGCACGAGTTTGCCCGCAGTCTGGCGGACTTGCGCACATATCAACACAGCCCCGGCTCCGTGCTTCGCCTGGGCCAAGGCGGCGCCGAATATGTACAGTTGCACGGCCAGTCAGCTATGCAGTCTGACCCCGACATTTATCTTGATGCTGAACTGGGCGACGGTGCAGACGGTTCGAAGCCGCTAGGCTCCGGAGGGCTGTTTGGAGTACAGTACGAGGGTGAGCTGAAGTCTAAGGAAGACAGCTTCCCGAGCTCGCGCAGGAGCATGCCTCTCACGCCTGACCTGAGCAGCGGGCCGCACGAAAACTCCGATTTGGAAAGTGTGGCTGATTCCGACGGAGAGGTCGGCGCCGGCGATTCCGACGGAGATTCTGTGGCGGGCGATGAAGTGGCTGTGGGCCGCGTGCTGCCTGCCTCGCCTGTTTCTGACTTGCTGTCGCCGTTCGTAGATCGGCACGTGCCGCCTGTCGAGCCCCTCCCCGAACCGGACATGACTCTCGATATGACGCCGGTTCTGGCCGTGCTAAAGGCGCCGGCCGTGCCGGAGCTTGACATGTTGCAAAGCGCCAGCGACAACGACGAGCCCACGCAAATTCACGCAGACCAGGAGGAGCAGTTGGCGCGTATGAAGTCCGTGTACAACGTGTACTTCGACCGACCCGGGTCCATGGCCTCCCACCGCGACGTGCAGCCCGAGGCATTCGAGGCAGACTCACGTGCCCCATTGCCGCCTTTGGACATGGACCACTTGCAAATCAACGCCGAGCTCACGGGCGACACGGCCTACGACCGCCGCAAGACCACCACTTCGTCGATCTACGCGGACGGCGCGCACGAGCCCGTGGACGGCCAGGCCATCTACCCGCACCAGCAGTTTCTAGCGACTGGCATGGCTCAAATCCAGCCGCAAGGCCTGCAGCAGGGCCAGCCACCGAGTGTTGCCTCTGGCCTGGAGCACATGCCATCGCCGGCTGACTACTTGCCCTGGAAGGCGTTGCCGAACGCATCCGACATCCGCAACTCCACCATCGAGACGTTTACCCTCTACGAGCCCACGATGAAGGTGGCGTCGCCGCAAATGCGCCAACAGCAGGGCTACTTCGACGGCCCTCTCCCATCGCCGCACTTGGGCTCGCAGGCGTCGTTTTCCACTAGCGGTCTGCCGCGGTCCCCATACTTCGGTGAGCTTCCGCCTACGATCCGCCAGCCCAGCAATGCTCATAATCCCGGGTCCACGCCTTCGCCGTCGCAGTTGTCGCGGACGTCCGTGGTGATGTTGAACCCCGTAAGCGAGATCACATCGCTGCGCACGTTCAAGCCAGCCGGCTCGTTGCCTTCGGGAACGGCGGTTCGCCGCATTCACTCGAACGACGAGCTTTCCACGGTGGACGACCTAGTCGCGGGAAACAGGAAGAGCGCGGTGCGCCGGATGATGAACCTGAACTTTTAGGTACAGCTGCGCTCATGGAGTCGGCTGTCTTGATCGGGGCCTTCGTCTAGGCGCCTTTCCACGTAATCCGCAAAGGGGAATAGGCACCAGGTGCCTGGCGCTGAAGGCGGTGCATCTACTTTCCCGGAGCGCTGGAGACCCCAAGAGTTGCCTTTACACATATTTGGGGTTATATTTATCAATCAGAAACATTCGTATACCATGGACTACAGTTACGCGTCGGATCAGTTGGTCGCTCGTTGCTTTGCAGGATTGTTTTGTGTACCACATTTGCACGGACCTTATGATTCTGCCTCAAGGCCTACTAGTTCTCATACATGAGCCGTTGGGGCCGGATTGCTTAGGCGATATCGGTTTGATACACTACTACACATGATCAAAAAATGTTTTTTTGAATAGACGCCCAACTGCGCTGGTGGGCACAGGCCGTTTCGCCGCAAGCAGAACAAAGCACATACAGGCCCGAAGCCGACTAGACTCACATCTGGGATTGACTTCACACCATGCACCCGGTCGTTCTAAGGCTCCTGCGCCACACGGTCCAATTGGAAATGCCGACGCGGGCAGAAATCCGACGGGTTGGGAAAGTCAGCTGCCTAGGCAAGATTGTAGTCGTCGATCTTGTTCTTGTACTTGAGCACGTTTCTCTTGATCTTGGACGAGTCCACCCAGGTCAAGTAGTCCTCCAAGTTCCTGGTCACCAAATACGCCGAATCAGTGATCACATTGGGCCCCACGCGCACGTGGCCCTGCTCCACGAAAGTGTTGGCATCCTTGATGTTTTGAGCCATTCTCATTCTGCACATCACCACTCCAATCCGCCGTCTGCAGAACGCACTGACGGAAATCTTGTTTTCCAAGTCCGAGATCTTAGACTTGGTGGCCAATACGCCCATGTTGTATAATTTCTCCAAGAGGAGCTGCTCGTGCTTGATCCGATAGGGGTCCGTGGGCTGTAGTAACGAGAGTTTGTGTGCGAGTTGGCGGATCTCTCCGCAGATTTTGTTGTATTTGTGGTAATCCTCTCTGTTTTGGATGTGGTACGTGGACATCACCTGGGTGTCCCGGTGGCCCTGGTCCTGTTTCCAGTTAAGAAAGTCGACTTTCTTGAGCAATTTCTGCTCGTGGTGCTTGAGCTGTCTGACCATGGTAAATGCGGGCTGATGCTGATATTATGTGGCAGTGGTTGCGGCTGTGCGATGTCTTTGGCCGGAGTGTAAAGATTTTAGAACTTGTTGCCAAAATACGATGTCTGTTTGGAGACGAATCGTGCAGCTCGGTATTTGTGTGAAGAGATTTGATGAGATGAGGATGCCTACCCGCCGGTATGCAGGACACACCAGATGAGGCCCAAGACGGAACCCCAGTATTCGTTTGTGGATCTATATTCTTCCCAATTTCCATTGTTTCCTTCCCAAGCCCGATTTGTTTCACTCCCGAGCACTCAATTCACGGCGTCGTGATGTGTCGACCGTGCCCTGACGATTGCTTTGAGAACTAAAGGAATTACGCGTCACTTTGAATTATGGATCGGAAGTAATTCAGATTAATGGATAATTCGGCATTCGAGGCAAGAAACAGAAAGGGGAAGCGCCAATCAAAATGGGCTCAAGGAACGGACCCTGCGTTCTCTCCGACAGATGGATATTCTGAGGCGCCTCGATAGACATGTTTAATTCACTGAAACTGCAGACTTTTGCTTCGTGACGTCTCGAAACTACCCCTTAAAAATGCAGTACTTTTATACGGCGATGGACTTGGTGGGGCTTGAAGTTGGGGATGAAACGATCTCTATATGCGTAAGATTTCCATTTCCCGTTTCTGAAATGAACACATACACAGTTTCCCGAGAAAAATCACATGATTGATAAGTCGGCCTTGATCCTGCCGCAAGTTACGCCAAAACCATCAGTGCCCCTAATTTTGGGTGCAGATAGTATTCACATGACTTTTGTTGGTTTAGGTACACATTTATAAGAAATACATCACCACACTACTTGTGCGCATTCTCCATTCCTGGCGGGATTTTACAATGTGTCCATCTATTTTAACTTCTTGATGTGTGTTTCCGGACTGAAAGACGCATGTGTTCGATAACATTGCTTGGCAGTTGGTCCGACCAGACCCACTCTTTTTTTATAGCTCTCTGGCCTTGGATGAATGGGCTTGGTGGATCACAGCTAAATGCTGCAAATAAGGCACAATGGGCGGATATTTGGAAACGGACCCGGAGCCTTCGAACCAAGTCAGTTCTTTTATTTGCGTACTGAAAGCGGCCCCGAAAAGTAATGTCGTCTATCAGTTCAATTTTCCGGCTGTTTGATTGTTTCCACTTCTTGACTGACAAGAGCTCTCGTAAGCAGTTGGAAAAAAGGAAACGTGGAAATCCTTCACTCGTTTCTGTCAGCCAGATTTCGGTCAGAAGGGAAAAAGTAGTCCAAAACCAAGATCCACCCAGGAATGGAGTACCGCCATGGATCATCTCTTTCAAGCTGGGCGATCAATATTGATTATACTTGGAATATTGTGAATCCGCAAGTCTTGGACGCTCAAGTACCCAAAACACAAAGTCATCAAAACTTCGATTCGTCGGCTGTGTTAGCTACCGCCAGATAAATCTAGAAAAGCACCTTCATCCAGCCGAGCGCATCTACAACAGTATTCAAGGGTTGAAAAATTGACTATAAAAAGGGGATGGGGGCAGGGTAAAGTAAAAAAAGATGGTCGAGCCGTTCTTGTCAAAACAGGAGAAAACACATGAAAGACAAACGTTCTCAAAGGAAGGGCCCAGCTACTCATGGCACATGGCAAAGACAGGAGGGGCACGTTCAGCAAACACACACTTAATAAAAATAGGCCCCTGTTTCAGATGTCTTGCCTTGGCCAAGCCCTTTCAATGGTCACGTTCTGCCAGTCACCTAAGAACTGCTGCTGCTGCCGGTCTTATGAGCGTTTTCATAAGACTCAGCCTCAACTTCGAGCTCGATCTCGTCTTCTTCGGGAAGTTTGGCATCGAGGTCACGGATCACCTGCTGGTCAAGATCAAGGTTGCTCTCGGACATACCGTAGAACGCAATGGCCACCATACCAAGGAAACCCGCCACGCACGAGAAGACCAAAGCAACAATTCCTCTGGCCGTGAAGCCGGCAGGCAAGTCGGCGGCCTGCACGTTGGCTCCTGTCAAGTCCATGAAGTCCACGGAGTTGGCGGCAGCATTACCTTCGAAGGCAACGTTGCTGTTTGCACACACGGACTTCCAGTTCTCCGTTAACTCTTCTTTCTCCTGGAGCTCGGCCGGGGCCTCGATAAAGGCCACCGCCAAGCCCTGATCCAAGTGCCACTCGATGTGACAGTGGAAGAACCACACACCGGGGTTATCGGCCTTGAATCTCAATACGATGTACGACTGAGGATTCACGTAGACCGTGTCTCTGACCATGGGAAACTCGGGGAAGGGGTCATGGTTTTCTGGGTCGTAGGCGACAGGGTCTTGGTCGTCGTCCACACTGTCACCTCGGGCAATGAGCTGGAACACGTGTCCATGCAAATGGAACGGGTGCTTGCCGGTATCCTCGTTGTTGACGACGATATCGACGATTTCGTCCTTGGCCAAAACAATCGGATGCACGTTACCGTAGATGTACGCATTGGTGGCGAACTCGCCGGAACTCAAGGCGGTGCCGAGAATGGGCACCCTGGGCACCGTGTAGGTGATGTTGTTGAAAAACGCATAGTTTATACCATTGTTCAAGTTGTTCATCATCACGTCGAGCGTGACCAAATGGTCCGAGTCGTCCAACAACTCCTCGCCGCTCTCCGGAACCAAGTAGAAGTCGTCCAAGAAGTCGTCGATGGAATCCACATAGTACTGGTCGGGCTTGTCCAAGCCCTCGTCATAAATGATGTAGTTGGTCGAGTTCAAAAGCAAGTCCTCGGGAAGCAAGTCCAACATGGTTTCGTCGAATTTGCTCATGAACGCGTAGTTCTTGCTGGTGTCATTCTTGGTGGTGATCAAAACGTCATAACGCTGTGCGGCCGTGATGTAGATCATTTCCGTGGTGTTTGGCTTCACGTAGATACCGTCCACGGCAACAACAGTGAACTCGTGGTCCTCCATGTACAAGTACTGCGACACAAAGCCTCCGACATTGACGATTCTCATCAAGTACGTGGTGTCAGGCTCCACAACCCACGAGTTGTTTCTGGTGTCGTTGAACAAAAGATTCTTGGGAATGGGCTCGGCTCCGGTAGGGTTGTACAAGTCCAAGAATTCGGGAATCAACACGTCCGCATCATCGTGGTACCATTCTCCGACGGAAAGCACCACCTCCTCGTCAAAATCAAAGGGGTAGTCGTCAGTTTCCTCGATCACAAACACACCTCTCATACCGTCTCCATATTGACCGGTGGTATGCGAATGGTACCAGAAAGTACCGACCTGGTCGGCCACCGTGAAATTGTACAACATGGTATCACCGGGCGAAATGGGACACTGCGTCACCATCTCGGGCCCGTCCATCTGCGAGGTTCCGTTTTGGAACATGCCATGGAAATGCATCGAGGTGTTTCTGTCTGAGAAGCCGTTGGTCAAGTAAAGATTGACCCTGTCGCCCTTATTGACGCGCAAAATAGGCAAGGGCCAAGAGTTGTTGAGGCCAATCACAGGGCGCTCAAAGCAGCCGTCTGGGTTGGCGTCCACCCATGTGGTCTCAAAATACCAGGTGTGGACTGTTTCGTTCGCAGCGGCAACGAAGCTTGCTAGCAAAGAGAAGAGTAGGACGGAAAATGCTCTCATGGTCCGAGTCCTGCAACTAGTTCTGTAGATAGACAATGGATTCCCCCCTATGGAAATTAAAGAACAGGCTGAGAAGAAAAGAGAAAGAGGAAATTTAAATCGCTCATGGGCCTGTCTACTTATATACTGGCACGCCATGCGAGGGCAAGGCGAAAGATTTTTCTTGTTTCGGGGCCCGGCTTCGGCACGCGCAGCCAATGGTAGCGCCTACGCATGCAGGCTCTGCATTGACAATTTTCATCTGCAGACTCATGCATCCCGACCACCAATGAGCGTGAGCCGTGGGATCTGTGTGCAGAGCGGAGGCGAATATGCGTCTAGCCTCACCAGTAATCAAAAGCATCATCTGCGGACCATGAGCCCTGGCCTGGGTACCGCACTTTCCGTGATCGTTAAAAATCACTCAAATCGTTCCGAAACTATACCCAAGATGACCCGAAGAATGTTTTTGTTCCCACGGTGCTGGCGCCTGGAAGCTAGGTGGGTTGAACGAGTGTGAGTGGTGTGAAAAAGACACAATTCATACCGCCGTGTCTGGGAGCTGGCCTCGTATATCGTCTGTTTTCTCGCTCCGCTGATCTGGGGCGATTTTTTTGATAATCGGTACGTGCAGACCGCCCATGCAGCTGTCTGGGTTTTCTCAAAGGAATGCGCAGGTCGTGCAGGGAGAGTCGGAGTCAGAGAACGACCATGGAAGCTTGGTGGCGGAACAAGCCAAAAGCTCAATGTGCTGGTGTTACCTCTTGTCTGGAATGGGATCTGAATCTCGATCGGCGGATAGTGCGGTTGGATACTGTTATTCCCCTTGCACTGTTTCAAGCTTTTGTCCCGCAGCTGCGCCAAGAATTGCACCATGCGGCATCTGCAGATATCGCGAGCGAGGTCACGTGGCACGGCCTTCTGCTGGAGCATATGCCAGAATTGGTTCAAGGATCTGTCTTCGGCTGTTTTTGCAGAGATGGACACCGATCATTGGCTTATGGCCCGGCTTGATTCGGCGCATTCGGGACTTGCGACGGCATGGTTCTACGAAGCCAGGACATATCTGTACCGACCTATTTCGCCCGGCTTCTAGGGGCGGTCTCCAAATTTCGCATCGCACTCTTCGCCATGAGGGTTGGGGGCTTTTGGTTCCAATTGCCTGCTTCGGAGAAACTTGCAGAAAGTTTCCATCATGTTGTGTGCTGATTTCTGACAGCAAAAACCTTGGCCTTTAGCCGGATCTCACACTTCGTTCTTTGCTCCGCAACAGCCATCGGCCGGCTCTTCGGGGGCCGTATGTGCAGGTCCACCATCAAGTCACCTGAGTGATTGTCAGGCGGGCTCGGAAACCACGGACCACATTTGTTTTCGCTGCCCCATTCAGCGGGAGTATTCATTGCCATCAGAGCTGCCACGCGCGAATGGAATTAAGGAAACCATGAGCTTTGTGGTTCACGTTCGTTGTTTCTCTCTCTGCCCCAGGGCCAGCTCCAACTTTTCGAGGCTGGCAGGCTTCGGAATGGAAAAGCATACACAAATGGAAAGGCTGGCGCTGCGCAACTACAAGCGGCCCAGCCACCCAACGTCAGTGCCGCTCCACAAGCTCTTCTCGTCGCAGTTTCCGCTTTCTTTTAAGGAGCTGTTTGAAGACTACGCGCTTCGCCAAGACCCGCTCAAGTTCCAGCACGACTTGTTGCTGGCGCTCCCGTTTTTCCCCGGGCCCGATTGCAGGGGGCGCCACGGCGAGGTCTTGCAGACCACTCTTCTGTCGGGCGAGCGCATCAACGAGTTTGTCATCCACCCCAAGCGGCTAGCCGGGGAGCACGGCATGCCCAAAAACAGGGCGTATCGCAACATGAAACACCTCGTCATGGTGCATGGCTATGGTGCCGGACTTGGCTTTTATCTCAAGAACTTCGACGCCATTCTGGCGCACGATGACTGGGTGGTCCACGCGATAGATTTGCTAGGCTATGGGTGCTCGTCGCGGCCCAGGTTCACTGCTCAGTCGTTGGAGAACGTCGAGCTGTTTTTCCACGACTCTTTTGAGGAATGGCTCCAGGCACGCGGCTTGGCCGGCAACCCGCAGAACAACATGGTCGTTGCTCATTCCATGGGCGCCTATCTCATGGCCACGTACGGGATCCAGAAAAAGCGCGATTTCTGCGCCAAACTCATCATGGTGTCGCCGGGGGCAGTGATTAAGCACCGGCGCCCGGTCGCGGTGCCTCCCTACTTCGCCCAGCTATGGGAGCGCAACATCTCGCCGTTTTCGTTGGTGAGGAAAGCCGGGCCCATGGGCTCCAAGCTCGTCAGCATGTGGTCGTCGCGGAGGTTTGCCCACTTATCTCCGCGCGAGGCGCGGTTGCTCCACAAGTACGCGTACGGCATATTTCAAAGCCCAGGTTCGGGCGAGTACATGCTCAACTTCCTCTTGGCACCAGGCGCCGATGCTCGGCACCCTCTTGTTTCGCGCGGCATCGAAAAACTCGGCTGCGATGTTCTTTGGTGCTATGGCGAGGAGGACTGGATGGACAAGACCGGCGGCGAGCTCTGTTCGGACTTAATCAACCGGAGCGCCGGCAGCACGGTGAAAAGCACCACGTGCCAGATTGAGAATGCGGGGCACCACGTGTACCTCGACAACATTGCGAAGTTCAATGAGTTGGTGTCGAACCAGATGAGAATGTTTTGAGATCTCATGTACGATGGGAGAGTTAGGTCAGACACGGAGCCCATCAAGGTTGGGCGAAGCCCGAAACGGAGCAGTCGAGCAGGTAATGTATGCTGAAGCGAGCAGAACGAAAGTCCTGAATTCTCTGAGAGAAGTTGTTCAGTGTCGCGAGCAGTACAAGGGTTGTCCCTGTGGCAATCCCAGCAGGAAGCAAAAAAGTTATTTTTCGAATAGAAGCACGTATTTGAGAAAAAACTCGGTATATTAAAGCTAGAAGCAGTATTTTGGCACAGTCCTCCTCAATAAAAACATGTTATTCGAAACCTGAAACAGTCTGACTCGACCACTACGGAGCAGCAAAATATGCCGACAAACACGTTTCCAACGGGATTGCGAAAAAGAAGCACCTCGTGGATTGCGTCTGATCAGGGAATGCAGTTTCAGCGGTGAGTTGACCACCATCAAAGCCACGCAGGAGTCCAGCATGTGCAGACAAAAGTGCTGTGTTGTTGATGTGTCGGGCCATAGCCATAATTTGCCGGGAGAGACATCCGCCAAAAAGTGGCGAGTCTCGGAGCAGAAATTCTAGTACTGAGATACGGCTTTACTGTGGCTGGCAGCTCCAGCCTGAGCCAAGAACTAGGCAGCACACCGAAAGAAGCCAGCGGGATAGCCAGAGATCAAAGACTGAAGGATATGGAAGACAGCCAGGTGAGAAACAGCGGGGAAAGTCCAAGCAAGCCCAGAACCAGCAAAATCCAAGCGAAATAGCACATAAAAGGCTGGACAAGCCCGCACGCAGCAAAAAGAAGGCCAACAAAAGCCAGCGCACACGAAAGCCGACTGGACCCAGACACAGCAAAAGTCAACACTTGGAGAAAAATCGGCGGAGAAGATGCAGCAAAAGCAATTATGCCAGGCCACAGCGTATAGCCAGGCAAGCAGACCCCAGCAACACATCACAAAATGGCAGCACCAGCCCCGTTCACGGGCCGAGCATCAGGCTGACGTCCTGCGGCTCCATGTCCCCGCCCGTGTACGCAGACACAACGAGCCGCATGCAGATGGGGAGCGCCAGGTCTGTGACCACCATCTCTTCACCCGGATCCACCAATGACGCCAATTTGCACGCCAAGTTCGGCGCCGTCTGCTCACGCAAAGCTGGCGGCAGCGACATGTAAATGCTGCGGCGTGCTGTGGTCACTGACGGCGCGCGGAGCAGGAATTCTGCTTCCGTACGGAGCATTTCGAGAAAATGGCTCACGGTCCACCAGCGCCTGGCAGCGAGCTGCTTGGCGTCCGAGCCGCACACGGGGCAACTGGGCTTCTTGGAGTGTGCGTATGTGTACGTGAAGATGGAGTCGTCACCCAGGTACATCATGTAGTTATCCAACACCGGATTACAACTAGTGACAAGCTTGAAGACCTCGTTCAGGCACGCGGCAGCGATCACCGCGTTGGTGGATGCGATGGCCGGCACAATGTTCTTGACCACGCCCAAGGTGAGGCTGCGCGTGACGTTCTCAATGCCGAACTGCTCTGCCCGGGCCGCCAGCATCGCGTACATATGGTCCACGTGCTCCGGCATGTCGGCGTCGAACGGCGTGCCCGGGAAACGCCGGGGCCACTCGAGCTGACTGGCCCACTCTACACAATGCTCCGGGAGCCGCGGCGTGTTGGCAATGGTGCACACCGGGTACGTCGTTTTGGGCGAGAGCAAGTCCAACGAGCACTCGAAGCACGACGTAAGCGTGGGTAGAATGACCCGCGCCTGGCCACGGAAGCCCTCGCTGCCGCCGTCCACCAACGGCACGAGCCCGGCGAGGTCCGTGCTCACAAAACCGACTAGAAGCGCGTTGATCCAGCGCCGCGCCTCGACGTCGTCAAGCCCACAAACAACCACCGAAAACTGGCGGTAGAAGTCAGGGGCGAGGTCCTGAATACGGCAGAAGTGGGGAGTCATGTGCGCCTCTGGCACTGCCATTTTGCGACGGACACGCTCCGCCGCCACCTCTGCCTTGGGGCGTCCGATGTCGTGTTTTCGGAAGAGAAACTGCCGGTTGAGGTTGCTCAAGTCAACAGTGTCCATGTCGACAATGTCGATGTGTGTGAGCCCGCAGAGCGCCAAGTTCTTGAGGATCTCGCAGCCGAGCCCGCCAGCACCTATCAAGAGAATGCGGGCGTCACACAACGCTTTTTGTGCCGTTTCGGCGGAGTACTCCAGCGGCACTTCATTGTATGGGCCAGGCCGTGAGAGAAGCGGAGCGACCGACGACAAGCCGCGCGGCATGGGGCGGATAAGGGGAATGTGGGGTTTTTGGATGTGGCTGTTTTGATGCCAGGGTCAGATTTGCCTTGGGCGCCGATGGGGGCGGGATTTTGGCCGGTTATGGTCAGGATTTCGGGCACTAGGTAGAAAGCCTGGGGTAGTAGGTAAGCGGCGCGGCGCACGTGACCTCCGGGTCGATCTTGAAGTAGGATCTGCAAAAAGGTTGTCAAAAATCTCCATGAAACTTTTCCTGAATGCCCGGAATGGCTTGGTCAATCAATACTGCGTGAACTCCCGAATAACTCCGAAATATGTTCTGGAAAATTCCATGGGGGCTAAACGTTTGCTATGCTTCCTCGAAAAGAAGGAAATAGCCCAAAAAATAAGGAACGGGAATTTTTGCAGTTGATGGTGTGAAAGTATTAGGCTCTTTGATTCGGGTCTCTAGCTTCGGGCTTAGGGATCTTGGGTTTTAACAAATTCTTGCGGCACTATTTTTTTGCTGACGCCTTTCCCGGGGCGGGTAGTATAAAGATGACGAAAGGATAAACGAAAACGTGAATTGAGGCAGTGCTATGTGGAGAAAATATCGTGGCTATTGATCCAGCAACCTCACAGCCAAAAGAGAATGAAGCCGATTCCTATACCCGGGCTATATGTATCCTCGTGATTAGCGGAGCCTCTTCTGCAGCAGCATCTCAGTCATCCGAAGTAAAGCCGCACGGGTAAACAAGTATACAGAACAATTTGTTCCAGGTGGAGATCAAGCGAATGTCTTTGATGTGTGCTAAGCAGGGTTGGGGTGGGGTACAGATTCCAAAAAAGACAAGACCTCTTTTTGGAAGCCCGCTATCTAGCGAAGCTTTGAAGAATCATCCGCGGCCATAGAATTATAGGATATGATTAAAAGCGGTACCCGCAAAAGCAGAAGGGTAGAATGAAAGCTAAGATACACAAAGTGTCCGATCGAACCCGAAGATTCAGCACGCAAGCCAGGTAAGATGTACACCTAGTACTGAATACAACAGCAGAACTGAACTGAAACTCAAATATCGGTAATTCTGGACATCCATCAATGCAAAGTATGCACGTGAATCATGAATCTAGCCGTGCAATACCGAAGATTTTGTTCTCACTCAAGGCTTATTCTTAGAGTTTCCACTGTCTCGAGACTTATGTTTACACTGCCGCTGGATTCTTGTTTCTGCAGTAATTTGACTCTTGCTGTGTTTTCCATTATCTGTTCCAACCCATCTGATCGAGCTAGATCTGGGCTGAAGGCAGCCGATGGACTTTTGGAAATCCGCTCTCCGTGGCTTTTGAGTATTGCGAACGTTGCCTATGAAAGCTCAAACTTCAGCTTCCAGCTCCCAGCTGAAATCATGCTACGCCTCTATGCAAACCTCGAAAGGTATCGGGATTCGATATCAGTGTGCCTTTGATGGCCCGAGGCCATTTATCCAAGGCCATTGGCATTTTGTTTGATACATATAGCTCTTCGTGCTTGGGCTGGATGCGGGAATTGGCTATAGAATCTTCCTGCAATATTGATCAGCGAGACACTGTCGAAAAACCGACAGCTGATGTAAAAAGCCATTCGCAGCTTACATCATGTTTATTTCATGCATGCTCATATTTTAGAAAAAGGTTCAACCCGATGAGTACCGAAACAGAAGTGTTTTGGAAGAAGCTGGCCACAAATTCGTTTCCTGGCCGATAAGTTTATTGGGGTGGAATTTGACAGCACAGCTGGAGATTTGGAATGCTCAATTGTTTTAAAGACACTTTTTTTGTTAGGAAGAGCATGAAAAGTCAAAGAACGCATATGAAGGCACTAGTCAATTTTGAGAAGCCTGGCTGCTATGATATTCGTTTTGTTTTGTTATACTGCTGCTGGGAAATTGCTCACAATTACATGGGTATAGAGGACCAGAATGATTACATAAACTGCTTACTACATACAAAGTCTTGTTGCGTTCTTGTATCAGGCTGGTCGATTTCACAGCTAGTGGTACTTATTCAATACACAGTAACTAGTCTTACATGTCCAGCTTTTCATCAACTGTCTATTCTTTCGCACCAAATAGTCAAAACATTCTTTTACACTGAAAAAGAAGTGAACACAGTAAGGAATGGCTTACATTGTCACCAGATTGTATTGCTTCACTGGAGCACACAAAGAAGTGTTGCGGGATCTGACCCTTTCTGATGATAAAACTTGAAGTGGCCCAAATTGATGGTCCACTAAAATTGGCTCTTGAGTGTCGTGAATGTGCAAATGAAAAACACTCAAGGGAACCAAGAATCTGACCCAAACATTCCATTTTCCTTTTTTTTCTGTGTACGGGTCGTTTCGCTGCAGCACCATTAACGAACACACTTATCAGGAGCTCTCCCGAACATATTCATCGATGCTTGAATCTCGTGTTGCTTCAGTCAATGACTATCATCCGGCTAGCAAAAAAAAACTCATTCTAGCAGTGTGTCTTTCCTCAAACCAGCTCAAAGTTTCGCATATATTGGGCTCTTCAGTACCTCTGGATTTGACTGCATCGGATCTCTTTTTTCCGATTGTCTCCATTTGTAGAGTATTAGTATCAGGTGACCCGACTTTTCCATGTATGACTTTTCACAAATTCGGCCAATGTCACTGTAAAAACCGGGATCGCTTACACAAAACTGAGAATTCTACGCTTTGCAGCAAACAGCCGCCGCATACATAGATAATTCCGCATGACTAGCATATTTAACAGGGATGCCTGAAAAAGCTCATTGAAAGTCACACAAGCAGCTGTAAGCAGTAAATAAATACAATCCACTCTGTCGCGGCATATTCGAAGACAGCCCGATTGTCCAGTGCCCACGTGAAGAGGTGAGATTGCGCTCCGTTATGAGTATTGTTTGCTGCTCCTTGAATTCGAGTACTCCGATTGAAAGAACTCCGGACACTTATAAAGTGTTTGGTGTTCTGAACGAGACGTGGGTTGCGAAATAATCTCACCGAGTCACTCATGTACTTTGGGGACATGTAGGAGTGATCTGTCGCACAGTGGGTTCAAAGATGGCTTTTCTACTCGTAGTGAACAAATTTGCGCCGAACTATTCAGCCATAGAAGTCCCTGGGCAGGCGACGTTGACGACTATCATTTAGAATGTTTGGAGAGACACGCCAAAACACTTCGTCATTACTTCATGCTTGCTTCTCCGGAGTTCTCGGCTGGACGTGCATATTTGATACTTCAGGACAGGAGCAATATCCAGCTTTTCGCAACCTACGATACACGCATGTCGTTTTCTTTCTCGCCCTGCTCTTCCACGGATCTGTGGACTCTTTTGGAGGATGGCCGTTGTGAGGGAGGCATCCCTAGCGGGCGTTTGCCTATTGCTGTTGCTGGCACAGCTATAGGAGAGGTAGCCTGATTTGCGTTGATCTGACTGGGCGTGTACGCTGACGGAAGATCTGCCCTGCGGATTTTTGTAGATCTAGAAGGATCAACGGTACGTTTGACACTGTTGGCAATGAACTTGTGGTCGTAGACAGGGACACTGTCCTGGTAGGATGCCTTTTGCACGTCCAAGGCTTTTTTGGAGCTGGTAAAAAACACCTGTCCGGGGGCATTCTCGGCTTCTTTTTCGGGCGCTTCGGATTCGAGCGTTCCGAGAGCTGTTCCGTTAGTCGGCGCTGTCTCGGGGTCCATGGTTGTGCCCGTGGTTTCATCGTCGGCAGGGGCGATTTCGTCGCTGAACATGAACAGATCATCAAAGTCATCTAGATCATACTCCTTCACCAAAGAAGGGGTCAAGGCAGCGCGAGAACCACCGTTTCCAGTGCGGTATTCCGGAGCATTTTGCATATTGGAGGAGCCGTTGGTAGACGCTGTGCTCGGGGCTTGATTTGCGGAATCTGGCCGCCGCAGATGCGCCAGTGTTGACAAAGAGGCCAGATGTGTCTGGCACAGTACTGGCACAGGAGCAGGTGAAAATGTGCCGTTGGGGGCCATGGGAGCATGCTCCGAGCCCAGATTCCGGTCGCAATTCTGACTTGCTTCCTGGGCCGCACGGGCGGCCTGCGCGGCACGTTTTTGCTTGTCGGCCTCGCGCTTCACAATGAGCGGATCACGGTGGAAGTCGTCCCAGTCCAACTCAAGCGCCGGGAGCTTGACTTTTTGCATCTTGGCCACTATGCTTTTGTCGTATAGACAGTTTCCCAACACGTTGCCGAAGCAGCGGAGGCACCGTTTCAACGCGTCTGTGAACGCCTCTTTTTTGCATTTTTCGAAGGCCATGGCCTTGTTTTTGGCATTATCGATGTTTCCGTACCCGAAATCCTCGTGGAACGTGCCGTCTCGAATGGTGATGCGAACCACCACCGAAAGCCCGAGCGACACGCGTCCGCCGCCGTGCGAGTCCAAGTAGTCCACTTGCACGCTGATCAACTCCGAGCTCCAGCCGTTGAAGCCGAAGATTTCGTTCGCCAAGTTGAGCGCCTTCCACCCTTCGATGTACGACACGTTCTGGCCACCGCCCCCGGGCCTGCAGCTGACGTACTCGGGCCCCAACACACGGTTGAGCTGCGTCTGGATTTTCTTAGACTCTTCGGCCGTGTAGGACGTGCCCGCCGCCGTTTTTGTGTGTGGTTTTGCCGCTGGTTTATGGAAGTTCAGTGGCGGCATTCTGCCGCCACTGGCGGCTGCGGTTCCAGAGGCTCCCTGCGGCCGAGCGGGGTTGGACGGGGGGTTCATTTTCAGGCGGGAATTCAGGAGGGCCCAGCGAATAAGGAAAATCCGGCGGTGTGGGTGTACAAGTGCCAGGAGAGAATGCTGATCAGCACGTTTGGGGAGTATAATGGAGTACGCGTCGCGCCGCGCCATCAGACTGGCGTGAAACAGAAGCGCAGAAAGCGGGACCGGGTCACGTGACCACGGGCGTTGGCGTCTGGCGGGGTTGAGTTTGTAGTGATGCAAAGCCACAGATTATGCGAGGATGTTGCGTGCGAGGCCAGCATGTGTCTTAGTAACTTTGAGCGAGACGGGGCTGTGTGGTTTTGTGATGTTGCTATTGAGACTGCCGGGCCTGAGGCCCTGGGACCCGCGATCTTTTTGGCTGCGTGGCTATAATGGTGGAGGAAATGAAATGGCCAGAGGCAGTTTTTTTTTGTTTTTTTTTTGTTTTTATGTGGAGAGAATGAAGAGTGAAGCGTTGCGAAATTCCATGATAGCATAGATTGTGCTTAATGATTGTCAGCTGATCAATTTCTGAGTACTATTGAATGGTGTATATAGTAATGATAAAGGTCGCAAGTAGTATTGAATAGTCTAGTATACTAATTAGCATGGAAAAGAATACTTCAATCGAGTAGTACGTTGGATGAGAAAAGGTGTATACTATCGAGTGGCCGAATGTGCTTCTGAATAGTGTAGTATGTTTAATGAGATGGTGTATACTAGTGAATAGTCTCATACTTCTGAGTACCCTTATACTGAATACCCTTATATATTACTTAGACCATATACATATGTAGTCTACCGTACATTGGATATTGGAATATACTCCTGAATAGTCCGATGTACTAACAATAAACGTTTTGTATGCTTCTGAATGTTTTTTTCAATTAATTAATAAAGGATGAATAAAGTGAATAATCCTACACACTAATTAATAGCCATATACATATGTAGTCTACCATAAATTTGAATAGTCACATATACTTGCAAATAATCACATATACTCATAAACAGTTACATATACTCATAAACAGTTACATATACTCATAAACAGTCACATATACTCATAAATAGTCACACTTCTTAATAGTCCTCTATACTAATTAATAAAAATGAATACTATCAGATAGTCCTCATAGTGGAAGAATATACACAACAATGCTCGACAGTATGAATATGCCATAAGTATGATATCTACGACTCGGGTTCTCCTTCGACTTTTCCTTTTGGGTCCGTCTCAAAGCGGGAACAGTGCAAGCCATATTGGCGGATTCCGTTTGTGTGAATGTCATGGGCTTTATTTGAATCGGTGGTATCTGCTTTTTGGTGCGCACCCATGTTTCTGGTTTCTAGTCTCCCCGAACAAGCGGGGTTTTCGACAATCCTTTTTCCGGATTCTAGCTCCAGCCAGAAACACCGATGATTCCGGGCCGCAGCCTGAAACCAATGGCCCTGGAGGAGCCGTGCCATGCTTAGTATAAGGCCGTTCACCCGAATCCAGGGGTGCAACGTGGCCCGGATTCCCAAAAAAATTGATTTTTGCAGCACCCTCTGGCGTGCTCCAGATCCGATCCGATCCAATCGGAAACACGCCTCTGCTGCCTTTTCGGCCTCGTCCTGGTTGGAATGACCAGGCCCAGTTTCGCCACGCGCGCCACTACCTACGCACAACTTGGCCTTAATATTTCGGCCCGGCCCCAATCCACACTTTCGTTTTTGTGTGGGGTCGTTCTGGTATGCTCTGAGCCATGGCGGACCAGGAAAAACCGGACGCCTCGAAAGAAGTGGCGGCACGCCGCAAAACCACGGCCCAGAAGGACCACAATCATCTGCTCCGGCAGCAGCAAATCAGCTTGTACAAGTCCGCCATGCTGAGAGAGGCACGTGCGCAGCGAAGCCGGCGCCGACACGGTGCTGGTCCTGAAACGCCGGAACTCACAGCGCCCGGCCTGGAGCCCGACGAAGGTTCTCCGAAGAAGCGGAAAAAAGTCAACTTCAACTTACAGGCCACGGGCCGAGAAGGGGCTCTGCGGCCCGGCCTGCAGACCTGTGCCACCCGGGAAGAATCTACGGATGGATCCTAACTTTCCTGGCGACCAGATTCGGTCGGGGTATGGGAGGTTTGAAGCGTCTCGGATACACTACTGGTACTAATGGCCTTTTGTCCAACCATCACATACTTCCGATGGGGTGGCAGGCAAGCGCCAAGGACTCGGGCAGCCGATGGAGAGAGGGTTGCAATTGCTCTTTTTCAAAGCGTCCGGGAAGTTTCGAAGAGAGAACCCCAGCGTCCGGTTGTGCTCATCTCCGCACATTGTGTGGAGGCACAGTTTGCTCTTTCGCCCTTCACGTCTGCACGGCCAGGCCCGGTCTCTCCTGTAGCCCCTAGCGGTGGCCAACGGCCTACTTGAGAACGGTTGTATTAGTACATTTATATAAGCAGCAAAGTCGGATGCCGACAGCCTACACATCCAAAGACGAGATCAACGTGATGCTGTCACCCTTCAAGAGAATGCGGCCCAAGTCCTCCCTTGCGCCGGTGGCCGTGGCGATTTCAACGGCATCGTCGATCACCAAGTTCATGAACTCATCGAACCCACGGACCTTCCCTTGGATTGTCAGCTGGGTCTGTTCATAGAGCCAGATCGTAACGAGCGACTGCTGCTGCAAGTACTTGAAAATCAAGTTGATGGGCGGGAGCACGGCTTTTTTGCTTTTCACGGTGGACATGGTGTGAAGACTTGTTGGTTTTCTATCAAAGAAGCTGAACGGAAATCTGGCAGGGGGGACTGCTGGGAAAACGGCTTTGTGTTTCCAAGGGCTTCGGAATCTGCAGCGAAAAAGATGATTTGTGGGCGGCGTTGGGCCTTAGGTGCTTCACTCTTTTTTGTCTGAATAGTATTTGGACCCGGCCGGTGCTCTGGGTCTCCGGCCCAGATGACGCTGCATGAAACAGGCGGTTTGGTGCGAAAAGTAGGTGGAGCCCACGGCTCTATATATAGGCAGGACGGACGATACTCGCCAGAAGTACGTTCGATATGCTGGGCGATTCAGATACTATTGGCCACATCGCAGACATGTGATTTCGTTTTTGTGGCGACGGCTGGTTTTGCTCGGAGCCGGTGCTCGGTGCTCCTAATGCAGAGGGCTGCAGTAGGATGTGGACTTTTAATTCAGCAAGAGCGATCATTTCGAGGTTTTCTGGGACTCGAAGCCGGTCACGCCCGCGGATCTATAAAGGGCCAACGGACACTGGATATGGAGACCACAGAGACAGAGTGCCTTTTGATCCCGCCCCACAGTCTTGTTGAAAGCCACAATCCACAGGATGGAGGTCAAGCGCCCGACTAACAAAACAAAAGGACCACGTCAACTGATACTGGCGAGAGAACACAAAGGTATTTCTTCTGTCAAAGATCCATCAAGCGCTGGCGCCATGAGAGCCGACTGTTTTTGCAGCGCTTAGCTTCGAGCTCAGAGTAAGCAGCCGCTTTCGAAGGTGCTTTTCGGTGCCTCCGATATTGGGTTCCGCCCCTCCCCAGAATGCTCGTCTCATTTTGCAGGGCTACAGCAATGTGCAACAATAAGGAGGGAGCCGGTAGAGACAAAATACGTTCCTGGCCCAAAAATGGTGGCTGGAATGTTGAGATGAAGCTATGGGATGTCTGGAATGATCCTGACCACTCCAGCGGGACCGGTGCACTAAACTTCCGCTCAAAATGACCCGTTTAGAAGAGCCCTCGGGATCCTTTGTCTCCTAGAGCACACCTTCTAATGCCACATACTACGGAGGCGGAGGTCAAGAAATCACAAAATACATCTTTTGTCGGAGCAAGCACAGGCAAAAAGCGCCTCCACCAAAAAGGCCTGGGAGGCTTGCAGAGTCTGTCCTGGGATCAGACCGAAACCCCCTGGTGAAAATTTGGAAAGCGCTAAATAAGCAAGAACGGCGAGAAACAACTTCTCAGCCATATTTATTGAGGTGGTTGTTCACACACGGACAAACCCTGAAGTCCGGACTGAACGCCGAATACGCCTCAGAGCAATCCCAGGCGACAAGTGTTTGAGCCACCTCTCCAAGGTGTGGGGCCTTGACCTTGAGTGGCGTTTTTGGCCCTTTTTGGCCAGGCAGCGCCGAGCAGCGTCAATGAAATGCTTGCTCCATTGGACATCATTTGAGGGTCTGCGTAACTTTGCTTGGTTAGGGCAGGAGGGCGTATACACCTACACTCTAGTGGTTGAACTGGGGTGACATTCTTGCGGAACCACATCCTATGGCCGACTACTTTCAATATCACAACCGCTTCAAGCGCTTGACGCCATTTAGGTCAGAGAGTTCTGAGGAGACCTCTTGTGGGAGGATTCGGGAACAGGGTCTTGGCGTTTGGGCTTCTATTTCGAAACCTCGAATTCATATGGAGATTTGGTCGAGGTTTCTAGCATAGGCTTCAGCTCCTGGTGCGCATGTAACTTCATGTTGTCACATGCCTGCCAGAGGTGTCGTATACTAGAATGGTTCTAAGACAAAACGAGCCCAGTGCAGAAAGACCTAGGAAAGAAAATATAGTGCACATGTGCGGCATGACGAGTCTCAGGCCATGGCTCGTGGACCATTCCCCAAGATTAAACAGTACATCCCTAAGATTGATTTACACGTCTGTTGAGCAGGAAACCCACGCAAGCCAATTTGACACCGCCTTCCTTGCACCGCCATAGTTATAGTGCGAAGTCGGCCGCAATATATTGGTTATGGCCAGCAAAGAGCCCAGCACAACGATTGTATTTTTTGTGTTCGGTGGGTTTAGTGGTTCAAATTGAAGTGATGAAAGCGTAATTTCGGTTTTGTTTTCAGGCTGTTTCGGATTCGATGTTTCGTATTGTTTTTTGGTTGTTTTCTCTTTGGTTGCTGGGCCAGAGCCGTGCGACCTATACATTTGATTTCTCCAGTGCGGCCCCATGGTGTAAAAGCTGGAGCCACCATACAAGCATACCATACAAGAAATGGCAATATTCAAGGCATAATATGAGCCGCCATCAAAAAAATAGAAGGAAATCGACAGCATCAATAGCATGAAAACACACCGGATACAGAATATAATTAATATTCTCAATAACATGCATCATACAGTAATAATCTCAGGACCATCAAAACACTCGCTCGTACAGAATACAGAATAATAGTGATAATCTCAACAGCATACAGTAATACAGTAATACAGTAATACAGTAATAATCTCGAAACCATCAAAACACACGCATATACACTAATACACAATTAAATCAATCACGTGATATTTCTCTTCAATTTCCCCAAGAAATCCAGCACCCGAAAAGATCTTCAATAGCATCAGTTTCATGAACACCACAAATCACAGACATTGGCCCGCATCGCCAGTTTCCCGGCCCTATTCCCTGCCCTAAAAACCCGCGCGCGCCGCCCTGGAATAGGGCCACCGTCCGCTCTGCCAGGCCACTCCGCGCTGCGCCTGCGCCTTCCCCGGCACCAGGCGCGAAAAAGCCTCCGAAATAATCCTCACTACTTTTCTTCCCAACTAGCTTTGGTCCCCCACACTTGTCATCCCCAAGTGTTGCAGCGACCCGTACACAGAAACAGACTACTAGCGGCGCCCCACATCTGGCCGCCCTAAAAACTGCGAGAAGAAACGGCCATCAGCCCAGGCACCGGAGCGTTTTCCACCCCCTGCCCCTCGCTCAATAGTAAACATGATCATCTCCAAGCGCTCCCACTTGCACAAAGTCGAGCAGGAAAAACACCTCCTGCCGCTCATTGAGGACATTTGCAACAGCGACTCCGCGCAGTTGGCGCGCAAGCTCGCGGCCCACTTGATCTGGGACCTCCCGCCAGGCAACTTGTTGCACTGGGTGCGCGTGTTGAATCTTTTTGACGATATTTTCGAGAAGCTGATCGAAGCCCACGGCTTGGCCAGCGATGCGCCGCGCTTGCAGGAGGCGGCGCCCGACGACGCGGCGCTTGTCGTGGCGTGCTTGCGCTTCTCCAAGATGCTCTTGGACCACTGCACCAACCGCAGCATCTACGCGAGCCTGGAGCGCGTATTTCAGCTTGTGAGTAGCCCGGACATTGAAATTAAGGCCGCCGCCTTGGAAGTGGCCTTGTGCCTCGGCGAGCGGTACTTGCACGGCAGCCAGCACAAAAAGTTTATGGCGCCAAAAGCCGTGCGGCTCCAGCTCCTCGAGACGGCACGCCTGTTCCCGCCCGCCGTGCCCACGAGCTTTCTCCAGAGCCGCCAGGAGCACGCGGAGCGCCTTCAGAAGACCGGCACCGTACGCGCCAAGGCTGACCACTTTGGCTGGGTCGACACGCTTGACCACTCGCAGAAATACCCATCCAAATGGAAGTCACTCCACTTTGAGTTCTTCCGCCTGAAGCTCGCAGAAAAGCCCAAGCCCAAACAACCGCCGGGTGCCGCGCTGCAGGATGAGGGCCTCGCCGTGTTTGCGCTCTCTGAGGAACAAGTGCGCAAGATGTCCGTGCAGCAGATCTACGACCGTGGATCCGAGAGTGTGCCGGCCAGCGCGTGGTTCCGTTTGCTGTTCGCGGCACTCGCTGCCAAGGCCTTCAACTCCAAGGCGCACGATGCCATGCAATTACGCCACAAGCTTCTTCGCATTAAGTGCTTGGCGATCGCCTGCGTGGCATGCTTCTGCAGCTCGGACTTCACTGCGTGCCAGTTGTTCGAGCTAGAGCCATACACCTTGGGCTTCTTAATGGACTTGGTGGCGCCGCAGCACACGGCGCTCGTGCCTAGCGAACTCTTCCTTGCGGCGCTGAAGACTCTCCGCGCCATCTCCATGAAGCGCGTGTGGGGCAGCGAGCTCGTGCGCCATTTTGGCGGCAACGTCAATCACGGCTTGCTCTATGAGGTGCTCCGCCACATCCACCGCCTGGCGCGCCTGCAGATAGAGTCCCCGTACGCCGAAGGCCACAAGGTCTTCCTCACGATCTTGGGCGACTTGGTTGAGCTGAAGACGCTTGCCCCGCGCCTTGTGGCTGGTGGCTTATTGACCGAGTTGATGGCCTTCTTGGATGTGCGCGGCGATAATCACTGGGCCGCGTCCGCCGCCGTGCACATCATCGCCGTGCTCCTCGCGGGCCTGCCGGAGTTCGTGGCCAACTTTGCCGACAACAATGGCTTCGCCTTATTGATCTCAGCTTTCAACCACGAGATCGACTTTGCCATCGCCAACCCAGGCTACGCAGGCGGCGCCCCTAAGCACGTGCCCGTGCTCCACTCCATCAGCTTGAAGCAGGTCAAGTATTTGCGCAATTTGCTCGATTTCGTGGCCACCTTGGTCCAGTCCGACGCGGGCGACCGCTTGCGCAATCTATTCGACTCGCCGCTTCTTACGGGCTTCACCAAGATTATTGCTAACCCGCGTGTATTCGGCCCTGCTATTCTCGCCGCCACCTTGGACGACGTCTCGCAGATCATGCACAATGAGCCCACGGCGTTCTCCATCTTGAACGAGGCCGGCCTCGTGTCTGCTATCTTGGACAACTACGACTCGCTCTTCATGCCCTGGGGCGATTTGATCTCACCCCTCTTGGAAGTTTTGGGTGCCATCTCGCTCAACAAGGAAGGTATGAACAAAATCTTCGAGTCCGACGTCCTACACACGTTTTTCTGCTCTTTCTACGACCTAGAGTTGGCAAAGGACTCCATGCGGGCTGACGTGTGCACCAACATCGGCTGCTCAATGGACGAATTGGGTAGACACAACCCACCCTTACGGCCCTTGATCATGAAGGAAATCAAGGCATTAGTCTGTAACTTTGCTGCGTACGCCAACGGCGAGCTTGAGTCTATCCAGTTTTACGACTCCGATCTGGGTTGCATGTACCAACTGCCAACAGATGATGTGATTC
The DNA here is from genome assembly GCA_019285895.1 of Metschnikowia australis. Classification (NCBI taxonomy): domain Eukaryota; kingdom Fungi; phylum Ascomycota; class Pichiomycetes; order Serinales; family Metschnikowiaceae; genus Metschnikowia; species Metschnikowia australis. Next base: position 40,305 of record JAGSXI010000033.1, on the reverse strand, counting down.
TTAGGGAAGACGGCCAGCAAGAAATTGAGAGCTGGGAAGGCATGATTGCTACAAACCTCATCGATAACGTTTTTGGATTCCTCAATGGGCTTCTCCAAGACACCGGCCAATGGGGTAAGGACGTAATCAAGGAAATTCCTTTTTCATGTTGGGAGTCTTTCTTCACCATGCCAAGCACTTCTTTTGACTTCACTGTTTCAAATGGTGTGATCAATTTGATTGCTGTCCTCAAATATCTAGACGATGAGGTCCAATCTTATGGCTTCTTGCATGTTGTCGAATCCCTTTCTGAAAGACTATCTTCGCAAAGGATTACTTTGTTCCTCCAAAATAACGAAAGCAAATCTTACTTCATTGATCTTGGAAATGATCCTAAGGAAGCCACAATGTTGGTGAAGGAGTTGAACATTGTCAATAACCTACTTTTTGTTTTGACAGAAATTTATTTGAACCCAAATCTGATTTCAAACGAAACATACCTGGTCATGTTTGACTATCTACAAAATGATTTGGGCTTCGTGCAAAAACTCGTATCTGTGATACAAATCGCTATATTCGAAGAGACCAATATTCGTTCGGCTTTGCCTGATGAAGTGATGGAGAAGACCAATCCTTCAATATTTTATTCGATCAAGACCACCGCAGTGCGCATTCTTCCCCGTAAACCACCTGCCGAGAACCAGAATATTGACGAGTTTACCAGTGCCAAGTTCAAGAACACACTCCAACTAAGATTTTTGATGGATCTGCTTCTGAACAATGCATGCATGACGCTTTCTAGTATTTCCCGAAGCTGCATGCATAAAAGGCAAGACTTCTTTACCAATTCTTGGAGAAGATCCAGTGTTGTTGCAACCAGACAATTGGCTAGTGATTTGAGCAATGTTTTAAAAGATCGACGGGGACTTGCCACGGAAAACTACCTCGAATACATTATTCGCGTGGTTCATGTCATCTCATTTATTAGCACGTACAAAGATCGCGGGAAGGAGACACTTTCCACGTCTTTTGTGCTGTTTTTTTACCACACCACAGACTTAGGGAATCAAGTTTTTGAGAGCGCTATCTCGGTATTTGAATTTCTTTGCACTTTACCCGTGAATACATTGAAAGATGCTCAGGAACTCTCGTTCATTCAAAACACCCCAGCTTCAATTGGGTTCAATGCTTTGAACTTATTATTGGCTTTCATCTCAAGGCTTGTTTCGTACAGCCACTTGAACAAGAGTCCCATGGGAAATTTTTTCTACAATAAAGAGTACTGCTCCAATGAGAATCACGTGGTAAATGGTTGCATAACGCAATCTGGAGTTCAAGCAATACGTCTCCTTACTCAAATTTTGGGAACTGAGTCCAACTTTTTCAAAAAAAATGATTACTCGCTTATTTCCGTGTTTCCCACTAAAATCCCTGACATGCTTGTGAATATTGCTCGGCTCGCTTGGGCTTTTGATCCTTTTGAGGGCTTCTACCCGTTGAGAGAAGACTGGATGGGAACATCTCTCTCTGAAGTGAAGTTCCTTGAACAATTTTTGGACTTGAGCACCGAAGTCGCCAGCCTGATACTCGCTCATGGTGGTTCAATTAGGAATATTGACTTGCTCTCTGAAAAGGCCGCAACTTTAGACCTTCCATATTGGACGAGCTGCAGAGAAAAGCTCAACAGGCTCGACTTCGATGAATTGTTCAAGTATGAGCCGATCCCTACAGACAGCGTTCGCATAGTCTCTGAAGCAAGGCAGAGGGAGGAGTTTCAGATCTATTCTGTTGCTCTTATTCAGCTTACTTCTTTTTCGAAGGGTCTTGAGAAAACAGTTGCTTTGGCGTATCAAAAGAGAGGGATTGATTCGAAAATCGTGAAAAGTGTGTTTGAAGTGATCGAAACCATCTTGCAGAAACAGGATGACCTTGAAAATGAACAGGCTACAAACTTGATTTTCTTGCTAGAGATTCTTATTTGCTGTGAACCCTATGTGGTGGATAGTAAAGAAAGTGAGAAGCATTACGTCTATCAAGCAATATTTGAGAAATTTTTGCACAAGTTTTTGATCGATTTAACCAATAGGCCCGAACTTGCTGACACAGACTTTTTTGCTGCGGGCCTTTCGTTTATGTTGCCTATTTTGAGTCAGACTTGGCCAACAATATATCAAGAGCTTACGCCTCACTTCCCTGACTTGAAGGCACCAAAAGCTTTGAAAGATTCTATTTCTGACGCAATCCTCCAATTACAACCAGTTAAAAATGTGAAGTCTGCTACATTGCTTGGCAGATATATGTACTTACTAGCCAAGCAGGAAGATTACAAACAAAAGGTTATCGAGTCCCCATTGTTGGCTTGTCTCATCAAGAGTACCAAAAACTTCTTAGAGTTTACTGACAAAGATAATCACAAGGTACTTCAAGACAGTTTGATTTTAGTGATCAGAACCTGTTTTGAGAATAAAAATCTTCTCCGGAACGTTTTCACAGCAGAAATCACGAAAAGCATGAAAAAGAACGCGGGCAGAAAACGCGAGCTTACTCAGGTAATCCACGATTCACGTCCTCTAATTGGCAGAGATCCAGAATATTTCCTAGAAGTGGCCTCAGAAATGATCCGCTTGGAAAATTATGACGGGAGGCCCTCATCCGGAGAAAAGGTCTACTTGCTAAATGACAAAGAGTTGGATAAAAAGAAAGTTGATTCCCCTTGTTCTGATGCGGAAATGAAAGTTCTTAAGGTATCTGGCGGCGCTATTAACCCACTGGGATTAGTTTATCTTCTCTTGACCCAGTTGATGAGTATTGCGAAAGAAGATTGGTATTCATCACCGGAGACAGATATTAAGGGCGAAGCTTTTAAAAAGCCTGAGAAAAAGAAAGACGAGCTGGAATTCGAATTTCTTATGGAGAATAAGAAATTCGGTTACATGTGTTTTCTTCTTCAAAGCCTTTGTGAGTTGGTAGGCTCATATAATGGGGCAAAATTGGAGTTCATCACATTTTCCAAGAAAGCAAGGAACGAAGAGATAAATAAGCCTCGCTTGACAAGCCTTAATTTCTTCATTCATCAATTGATCCCGAGTCAGCTGCTTGTGTCACTGAGTGGTCCAGAGTTCCACAGACGTGAAGCAATTTCGTCCCTCGCTAAACTCACTCTTTTGGCACTATTGTCCACTAATGTACAAGAACATGACGCCGAGCCAGATCCAAGAAAAGAAGATGCAGACATGGCCATTGTCCGAAAGCTCATGGTGGATATCATCTCAAAAATACTAAAAGAAACAATTGTGGAGACGACCAATATCACCAGAGTGTACTCCAAGATTTATGATATTTTTGACTTGTGTTCTTGTTTACTTTCCGCAAAGTTCAGAGAATTATGTTACCCATTGCTAAGCAAATCCTCGACGAAATGTGATCAATTTTATGTCGCATCCGCTTTCATCGATTCTCATTTGGCTAATCAAATTACCTCGGTTATGTCTAATATCGATCTTAATTTCCCTGATGTGAATAAGGTTCTCAATGTCGGTTTGAAGGCGCTCGCAGGCCTTGCAAAGATCAAGTTAGCGAACGTGGATTTATTTGAAACCTTATCGCCAGGTGACAAGGAAGATGAAGATATTGACGAGGATGAGGACAGGGACGAGACACCGGATTTGTTCCGGAACTCAACGCTTGGTATGTACGATCTTGATCTTGAAAGCGAAGAAGAAGACGAATTTTACCAGGACCAGTCTCTCGTTCCGATGTCAGGCTCAGATATTTCAGAAGATGACTCCGATATCAGTGATGATATGAGCTTTTCCGATATGGATTCTGGTATGGATGAAGAAATTGTCGAAGACGAAGAAGATAATGGAGACAGACCAAGGAGATACGAGGGGTTTGACAGCGACGATGATGGCAATGAAAACCACATCACCTATATTGGTGACTTAGATATTCACTCCGCAGATGGATCTGATGTCGATAATACCGAGACCTCAGACTTTAATGGATTTGATAGTGGTCTGGACATCTCCGAAGACGAAGGAGAAGGTCACGACGACGAAGATGGGTTCAATGAAGATGAAGACTTCTTCGATGATGAAGAGATGAATTATACAGAAGCCGAGCTTGATGACTGGGAAGACGCCTTCGCTGACTTACCTGGGCTGACAAATTCAAATGAGCGGACGAGATTTGGCGATACGACTGGAGACGAAGATGAGGAGGCCACTCGTTTTGACTTCGATTCTGAAGGAAACAGCGATTCAGAATTAGATGACGCGACGGGCACAAATTCCATGCGGAATCATGGGAGAACCACCCGCGAGTCTGTCACTTCATTGTTTAATGCGCTCCGTCCTACGGGTCTGCCACTTTTATCATTAAACCCATCTGGAATCCTTGCGGGAACAATACAAATTGGTTCCACTAGGTCCAATGATACTGCGTTTCCACAACTAGACGCTGCTTTCCAAGCTCTTCTTAATACGGAACACCAGAAAAACTCCATCGATCATATGCTTATTAGATCGAGTGTTGAAAGATGGGCAGGAGCTTTTACATGTTATTTTCGTCGCTTTGAAACTGCATTCTTGGAGATTGCTCGCACTCATCTCAAACACTCGATCAGTACTGAGAGTCTTGAAATCTTCAAGAAGAAGGCAGAAGAGAGAGAGAAATTACGCCAGAGAAAACAAGAGGCGCTAGACAAAAAGAAAGAGGAGGCCAAGGTCAAGCGTGAAAAAGAAGCAACGGAGCGTGAAGCTGCTCAAGTTGCGACTGAAACGTCTACCAGAGATCCCCTCATGCTTTGGATTGGTAACCGAGAAGTTGATATAAGTGGGACTGATATCGATCCCGAGTTTTTCGAAGCCTTACCCGAAGACATGAGAGAGGAGGTTTTCACGCAGCATATCAGAGAGAGGAGAGCAAATGCTAATACTGCTGGCGGCGAGGTCCGTGAAATTGATCCTGACTTTCTTCAAGCACTCCCAGATCAAATACGGGCCGAAATTTTGCAGCAAGAGTCGATGTCTCGAAGGTTCAACAGCCACGGACTTGGATTATTTCCTGATGAGAGTGACATAGAGTCTGAATTGGGAGATGAGCTTGAATTTGATGGAGACCTTGATGCCTCCCTGGAAGAGCCACATACAGGAGGTGCCGAAAATGTTGGCGCCCCACACGACGAAGTCTTGAAGACGAAAAAGAAGTCTTTCACTGTGCCCTTGATTGATAGGGCTGGGGTAGCCAGCTTGGTGAAGTTGTTATTTCTCCCCAAGCCTATCAATCAGAGGGAACACATTTACCAAACACTTGTGCTGATGTGCAGTAACAAGCAGACAAGATCAGACGTCGTGAGCATCCTAATTGCCATTTTGCACGAAGGTTTGCTAAGCCAAAAGGCCTTGGAAAAGATGTTCAATCTGATTGCCTCGAAATCCAAGAAGGGCGAACATTTCAGCGCCTCGTACAGTTTTCCTATTGGGTGCCTGCCTAGCTCTATCGGTGTACAAGTGATTGAAGCCCTCCTTTTCTTGTTGGAGAAGATCCCGGCTTTGAGGCTATACTTGCTCACCGAGCATGAGAATAGTTTCCTCACCAAGAAGCATTTGAAAAAATTCAGACTCAAGACAGCCTCATACTCTGAAGACAGATATCCAATTAATTTGCTCTTCAGACTTTTGGAAAACCCGCTTCTCAGCGAAGATCATCTCTTCATTGATTTGCTTTCAAATGTGTTGAACTACGCGACGCGGCCGTTGTTGATGATGCGTGATAAACAGAAGCCTTTGCCCGCATCCTTCTCGGCAAGTTTCATCCCCGAGAAGAACTTGCGTTTGTTGATCAAAATTTTGGCTTCGAATGAGTGTGTTAATTCGACGTTCAGAAGCACAATCAGTTGTATGCATCACCTTTCCTTGTTGAACAATGCTCAAAATGTGTTTTCCAAGGAGCTTTCTGAACGGGCAAGTGAACTAGGAGATTTCATTATCAAGGACCTCAATATTTTGACAAGTGACTTGCCAAATGAACCAGAAGTTGACACACATGAAAACAAGATGGTGAGTAAATTCACTGCATCAAGTTCAGATCAGGCCAAACTTCTCAGAATATTAACTGCATTGGACTATATGTATGAGAGTCAAAAGAGAGAACATAGATCTGAAAGCTTAGAAAATGACATGGAATTTTTGTCTGGCCTCTACAAGCATCTTCAACTTGGAAAATTATGGAAGGCCCTTAGCGACTGTTTGAGAATCTTGGAAGAAAACCCTGAACTTTCCCATGTTGCCACCGCTTTGCTTCCATTGATCGAAGCGCTCATGGTTGTGTGCAAACATAGTAAGGTCGAGGAACTTCCAATAAAGGATGTGATGAGGTACGAGGCGAAGAAGATAGATTTTACGAAAGAGCCCATTGAAAGCTTGTTTTTTTCCTTCACTGATGAGCACAAGAAGATCCTCAACCAGATGGTAAGATCAAACCCAAATCTCATGAGCGGCCCATTCAGTATGCTAGTGAGAAATTCAAGGGTATTGGAGTTCGACAACAAACGAAACTACTTCAACAGACAATTACACGATGAGAAGGAGCTCAGTGCGAAGATGGGTGTCAGCATTCGGCGCGATCAAGTCTTCCTTGACTCTTACAGAGCGCTTTTTTTCAAGTCAGTTCAAGAGTTTAAAAAGGCACATTTGGAAATCAACTTCAAGGGGGAAGCCGGAATTGATGCTGGCGGTGTCACCAGAGAATGGTACCAGGTCTTGTCACGCCAGATGTTTAATCCTGACTACGCCTTGTTCACTCCAGTTGCTAGTGATGAGAACACATATCATCCCAACAGAACGTCGTATATCAACCCGGAACATCTATCTTTTTTCAAGTTCATTGGGCGCACAATTGGAAAAGCTATATACGATGGGTGCTTTTTGGACTGTCATTTCAGCAGAGCTGTCTACAAGAAGATCTTAGATCGCTCAGTGTCTCTAAAGGACATGGAGAACTTGGATTTGGAATATTCCAAGTCCTTGATGTGGATGCTCGAGAATGATATCACGGACATTATTACAGAAGACTTTTCTGTGGAGACAGACGACTACGGAGAACACAAGACTATAGATCTTGTACCGAACGGAAGAAACATACCTGTGGATCAAAGCAATAAGCATGAATATGTCCGACTTGTTGTCGAGTACAGATTGCAGACATCAGTCAACGAGCAGATGCAGAATTTCATTACCGGATTTCACGAGGTCATTCCCCGGGATTTGGTGGCCATCTTTGACGAGCAAGAACTCGAGTTATTGATCAGTGGGTTACCGGACATAGACGTCCAAGACTGGAAAAACAATACCAACTACCACAACTACTCCGCGTCTTCAGAACAAATCCAATGGTTCTGGAGGGCCGTCAAGTCCTTTGACAACGAAGAGAGAGCAAAATTGTTGCAGTTTTCTACAGGCACGTCCAAGGTTCCCTTGAATGGATTCAAGGAATTGAGAGGAGCCAACGGCGTGTGCAAGTTCAGCATCCACCGTGACTACGGAGCTAAAGACCGCTTGCCATCATCGCACACGTGCTTCAATCAAATCGACTTGCCAGTATACGAGTCTTACGAAACTCTACGCGGATCGTTGTTGCTTGCTCTTTCCGAGGGTCACGAAGGGTTCCAGTTGGCATGAGTTCCTGTGTCCACGGTCAGAGATATGTGTGACCAGAAATATAAGTACGCTAGCAATAAATTAATTATGTATACCACTGGACATGGTCATTTGTCTATGTTTCCATGGTCGCGGCCCATTTCTCCAAGCCTTCGGAAGTCTCGAGTGAGGAGACCAACTTGTAATTTTCGGCATTGACCAGTTCCACTTCACTGTTGTAAAGGCCGGACTCGGCCAAGAAGTCACGGGGCTTCATGGTGATGCGGCCCTTCTTTTTGAACACATATTTTGTGATCGCCACGGCAGCGAGTTTGCCGTCCGAAAACTGGAACTTCAGGAGCACGTAGAGCCATTTGTGGTCCCAGGCAAATACGCTGGATACAATCAGGTACCGTTGGAACATCTTGATTTCTCTTTTAAATGTACATTGAATCGTGCCGATCGGCACGTAGGGACAGTTCTTGAGCGACTTTCCCCGGAACTCGCCGGCCTCGTTTTGCCAGTACTTGAGGAAAAGTTTCTGGAACATCTGGCATACAAAGTGGGTTCTGGCAATGTCCAAATCGGCCAAGTATGTGGAGTTCGATTTATGCAAGTACATGTCGATTTCCAATGGCGACGCGTAGGTGTGGTACGCCACGCCAAGGAATACATCGAGATTCCGCTCGCCGAATCCATACGTGTTCTTTTTCGTTCGGATATATTGAGCTTTCTTGAAGATAAGATGTCTCAAAATGTACAGATAGAATCGGATACACCATGCTAGTGGGAGCGATTTGTATGAAGATGCTAGGAACAACACAAGAGCGGTTTTGAGGGCGAAACGAAACATGTTCCACCACTATTTTGAAGACTCTAGGCCTTTGGAACGACAGCAAGGGGCTCTTTGGAGACTAAATATGGTGATTGTGGTTCCAGGGCCATTTCCCCGGGTACGGTTCTTCTGGCCCAGCCGGCTGGGCCGGCACAGAGGCACGGGTGTGTATACTCCTGTACATGAGCGTGGTTCCGCCTGAACCCGGCCCAAAATCGAGCCGATGAATCGACTCTCAAGAGCCATCACAGAGTTAGCAGCATGTAGCGATTCTATGCTGAATTCATCTGGCTAGTCGCCAAGAAGCCATTCCCAGCATTGATCCAGATCTATTGCGGACGCCATCAAAAGCCTCGACTTTCAGCCTAGTATGATTGCAGAGAAGAGCGGGAATTATCTGACCGCGACCAACCGGTGCACGGCGGGATAGTGATCAGGTCGCCAATGGCCGAGAACAAGTAGCCGAATACAGCCGGAACCAGTAGACAAACGGAACATCCATTAAGCATGGGGTTTGTGACCAGAGTTCATGCCAAGCCCTGTCTTTATTCTATATCCAATCCGAATACATACCGACAACATTTCTAGTGCATGGACTCGCACAGCTGGGAATCCACGTGCGTGACGAGCCACTCGTCTACGCTCAGAAACTGCTTCTGGCACAGACCGCAGCGGCCTGGGCTGGTTGCCCGATCACTTTTGCGCGTGCCGCCCGGGTAGTCAAAGTGAATCGCCTTCAAGTGGTTTTTGTAAGTGTCGCACCGCGAAAAAATGCCCAGCGTATGACTGCACTGGCTGGGTGCGGGCCCGTTTTTGAAGGGACATTTGAACTGCCCGTTGTCAGCCCCTGTCTCTTTCCAGTGGCACTTGTAATGGCGGGACAAGTCGTTGGGCCGTGCGAACCCACGGCTGCAAACATTGCACACATGCGGCCGGGCCGTCGGATTCAAGTGCGTGGATTTGTGCGTGGCCAAGTTCGAGAAAAAAAGTCGGCACTCAGGGCACTGGCGCTTCTTGCGGCGTTTGAGTTCGCGGGCCAGGTCGGACTGCCTGTTGGCTTCCGTATTTGCATACATGGACGACACGGCCTCGGGCCCGGCACTTTCTTCGGGCGAGTTTACAGAGCGCAACAAAGGTGAGATCGACGACGACCGGCGCAACGACGATGGCGACGGCTGCTGCAAAAACTGTCCGGCGTCTTGTGCTGGTGTTTTTAGGGGCAAGACATTAGTGCCAACATGCATGGGCGGCACGCCTCCCGCGGCGACCTGCGGAGCGCTGAATTCCGCACCTCTCGCTGCTCTTGGCTGCGAAAGCGTGTACTCGGCGAGACCCATGGGAAAGCCTGCGTTAGCAGGATGAGCCGGCTGTCCAGATATATGCATGGCCAGCGATGTCAGTGGGAGCCAGCTTTGCGCCCCGTATGCGCTTTCCCGGCGCGGCCCGACAAGCGGCAGCGCCAGGGGCAACATGTTGTTGGCGTGCAAAAAGCTGCCCCGCAGAAATCCGTGGGCTGCCATTTGGGGCGACGACAAGCCATGCACGTGTTGTGCAGCGCTGTGGTATGGTTGCGGAATCAGAAGGGGAAAGTCCAAAGAAAGGGTGTTGATGGGCGGGAGCCTATACTCCAACTTGTTCGACATTTTGATTCTGTGATTGTTTGGATTCAGGATATGCTTGCGTTTGTGTTTGCGATCGTTCTTGGGTAAGACTTCGCGTTAGTTCAGCTTCTATGCTTGTAAGTGATTGTGAAGATTCTTTGCTTTTGAAATGAATGAAAAGACTTGAGGGAAAGCTCGTGGATTGTTTGATAGGACCAGCTATTTTGTAGTGGAAGTTCGGACTGACAACGATTTCCGATATGGTATATCAGAAACAATTTGTGGAGAATATAAGGGATTCAGTGAACGGCTGTTTTCTGCCAGATGAAACAAGAAAGGAAATGAAATGATGGTAAACAGGAAAGAAAGTCGACCAAGAAACTTGTCAAGTGCCGCGGTCATAAGCGAAAACCAGGCTATATATCCATGGCGAGATTTTGCAACGATCCGACGCTTCCGCCGCTGCAGCTGCAGGATCGGGACGGCTGACACTAGAGCTGAGTATAGCCCTGCCGCGCTGTGTGCAGGGTATCGCTCTAGCCAACGACGTCGGGCCGGGGAAAAGCCGCATTTGAACGGGGGTCAGCGCTGGGTCAAACGTCACGTCCGTGCCACGGAGCCTGATGGAACTAGCTGGGCGACCGTGAAGCACACAGTGTCTAGGCAAAATGTTTTTGGCCAGAATTTCGGCTAAGACCCTTGGTTTCTTTTTGTCTTGGGACCCCAGTATGCATCTGGCGTATTAGCCTATTGTCTCTATTGTTTGGGGCGGAGTCTTGGCAGTCTCAACGTGCAATATACATAGGGGCTATGAACCTCGTGCGTGGGGCGCGGCACCAGCGGTGATTACGAACGGACACGACTATGCATGATTCTGCATATCAGCGGCGACTATTCTTCATTGGGCAGGCGCGCAAGATCTCGGCTCGGGTGCCGTAACAATATCGCGCGGTTTGTCTTGCGGCTGGCGCACTGGGTCAGGCTTGAGCACACTATGCAGAAGACCCCTATTCGAGCTGCTACCGGACCTTTCGGAACTGCGTGCTGCGGGCGGCTGTAGCTATCAGGCGTTTCCGGAGAGGAATGTTCCTTGTGGTGGGAGTCTAATCAGCGCAAAACTTTTGGGACGAAATGCCGACAACTGTGGTCATTTGTGCTTCTTTGTTTTCTCGGTTTCTCGTTTTCTGCCGGCAGAATTTCTTTCTTTTTGCATATACGAACGGATTCCGCTGTGCACGCCGGCCAAGAAGAGTTTATACGGCAGCTTGGCGCAAGCCCTGAGACTCGCACCCGCACGTTCGCACCCGCACGGCTTGACTGATCCACGGAACGGCTAGCGCGCGAACGGAAACCCCGATTGAGTCCCCTATCGGGTTTTCCGGGGGATGCGCGGCCATGATGTTTTGAGTTTTATGGGGCATTCTTGTCCGAGAAAAACTGCCCTATATGTGGAGTAAACCAACTATCTGTGACTGAAAGGAAATGGAGGATAACTGAATTGTCGCCATTCACTAAAATGCGCGGTGGGGATGTGATACCTGGGATCCGCACAGCGCCGTGGCTTCGACGTGGATGAATGGGCCCAAATTGTGCGTCACGGTTTCAACAGTCGTGCGGGCGATCATTGCAAATGTGCCGTTTCAAGTACAAGAAACGGTCGTGTCGATTTGTCCTGTTATGGCTGCTTAGGATGGTACTCTTCACTTAAACCTAGTAGCCGGGAATTGGCAGGTGTCTTGGATCAGGGATAATATTTTGCGTGTGATGACCAAACTCTGTCCCACGGCGGTTCATTGGTTGGTTCCGGTTGGGACTGCTTGTGAAAAGGTCGCTCGTCTTCTAATAATGCGATTGGCTCACATCATCGCAGTATCGGGTCTTCTGTTGCTAGCGGTTGTTTCGACACGGCCCAGATCCGGGAGATTCTGAAACGTTCCTGAATACTGACGACGTCTCCAGAATAACCTGCACATGTGGCACAGGGGAGCGTCACCGTACTCCTGCTCATTTAGATTCCATGGATGGGCAGCACCAGTCGCGTGAAACGATCATCCGTGTGTTGGCTACCATTAAGCTGTGACCGGCGAAGTGAACGGTAATTCGGTAATATGACTTCATATAGTGCTGCATATAGTGCGGGTATGATGCAGATGGAAACGCCGCACGAATGGTACTAAATTGACACGAACAATTGGTCGGGTCCCACATTTTGATGACTGAGTCAGCCCGTGCTATTTACAAATGGCACATGTACCGAATAAACCCAGGAAAATAACCCGGTTTTCGCTGGCGAAAGCCCTTCGCTGCAGATCACGTGCGCAACACCCTGGGTGACCTGTTGCTCCGGGAGTAAGCACAGAATTCCATCTACCGGTGCTTTCAAGCTTATTTTGCATTCAAGTTTATTATGCATTCAAAATTCAATTCAAATCCAGCTACATCCAAGATTCAGCTGCTTTCAAGATTATGCTGGTCTAATTAAAAATAACTTATGTACTCTCTTCTGCCTGCCTCTTTCCAGGACCACACTCGGCCTCGTGAGGCTCGAACACGCGTGGTTTCTGAAGCTCAACCAGAAAACTCCGTTTTAAGCCTTTCTGGAGCGCGCCTTTCCAGAAGAGGTATCCACACCCGAGCCCTTGCCGGTGGCGGCAGCCTCGACCTTCTTCTTCTCCGCGGCCTTCTTGCTGGACTTCCGGTACATGTGAATGTAAAAGGAGATGAACAAGACCAAGTAGCTGGACAAAATCAAAAGACCACAGTAGGCAGAGATCATGCTGCCGTGGCAGTGGCCCACGTTGGGCAAATAGTTGAAGTGCCTGTGGGCAGTCTCAGTGTACATGGCGAAGTACACAAAGCCCAAGTCCAAGATAAACTGGATGATCTGGAAACGTGTGACCCACTCCTTCCACCACACACGGATGCCCCGGGAACTCAAGAAGTAGTACCAGTACATGACCACATGCACACCCAAGTTCAACGTGATGGGCACCCACTCTATGGACGTGGAGCCCATCAACTGCGTGAAGCACAACAACGCGGTGGCGCCGTGATGGTACACGTGCAAGAACAACAACTTCTTTTTGCGCAACACCAAAAACACCGTGTCGAGCAACTCCCAGTACTTGGTCAAGTAGTTCAAGTAGTACAAGGTCACCAAGGGCGCCGAGAACGCGTCGCGGTGGCAAATGGCGTGCAAAAGCCCGTGATGGTACAACATGGGCACCAACTGCTCGAGAATCAACATCAAGAGCGTCAAGGAAACCACTGTCAACCCCAAGTTATGAGCCTGGAACAAGAGGTTCAATTTGAGCACGGGCACGCCGAGCTTGGACGTCGCATAGCGGCCACCGAAAATCACCACATAGTACAAGGCTATCATGCCGAGCGCCAGCTGGCCGCTGGCCAAAAAAGTGTCGTTGTAAACGAACTCAAACTCCTCGGCTGGATACCCAGTGAACTTTTCAAAAGCGGCCGAAAAGAGTGGCCACAAGTGGAGACCGAACGGCCGTTCGACCGAGGGCCATCCGATCTGGAACACCGGCTCATTTGAAAACAACTGCAGGATTCTGTCCATTTTCGAAAACTCCGCTGATACTTGGTATAGAGAAGGAAATGGCTCGTGGCTCGGCGCGTTCTTTTTCTGCTCAGAAGTCGCACGTGATGCGAGCCGGATGTTTTTTTTTTGGGGGTTTTTGGGTGCTCGTTTTTTGGTGCCCCAAGACTATGCTGGCGCTATTTTGGGGGGCCAATTTCCGGTGCCGTTCACTTGTGGAATTTCCGGCCCCACGCCATTTCTCAGCTTTGTGTCTTTCGAGATACTTGCCCCTTTTCTCTCCCACTTGCAGAGTCCTTGGACGGGAATGTGTCTCATTTGATTTCGATGCACTGGTCCAAATTTCGGCCGCCCTGTGATCTCGGTCACCCTGAAATTGGTGCCTTCCTGTTGCACCGTCAGTATCCCACAGCCGGCGCCTGCAAACTCAACCAGCTAATAGGAATACGCGTCCTGAAGCCAGATGGCTGTATAAATTCCGATGCGTGCAATGTGATCTATATGCATTGCCACGAATCATTCCGAATTGACGGTTGTATGATTCCAATTCAGGCGCAAACTCAGCGTGACCGTCCGACAAATCGAGAGGCAGTTGCAGTATCTCTGCCATGAGATTCCTTGCAGATGTTCTCGCTTACCCTACTTGAAGCTGGCTCCTTGCCATGTTGTCCGAGGACACACGAAGGTAGAATCAAAGCAGAAAAAACAGAAAAGAACATGCAAAGCTTTTACATGTTTCGGGAGATACTGCGCACTAAGGCGTTGCCTCTCCTGCTAGAGTCCCTTTGAGAGGGCTCGAATCCTGTCGGATTCTTCTTGCCGCCAAATGGCTACTAAAGACAATCTGGGCAAAGCCGTGGATGATTTTGGCAGTAGCCAATCATTCCTTGAAAAGCACACACTACTTGATCTGAACCCAGGAGGCGGCTGTCAATCAAGATTCAGCCCTAAATTTACTGCTGATTGCGCCCTCCGCTGAGACCATTGTATGTGTCTATCCATGTTCTGGCTCCGTACTTTGCAAAGTCCATAGATTTCCCGTTTTCTGACATCGAAGGCCATCGTTCTTCACATTCAAGACGCCTAGACCTTCTGTTTCAGACCTACTCGTCTGCAGCTGGGAAGTCAAAGCACTGGCGGGATTGAAGAAAATAGTAATGGTCGGGAATTTCTTATGTTAGTCTTCTCAATGAGATTCATCACCACTGCAGCTTCCGAAAGCTCTTCGTCTAAAGAACATTTCGGTTGTTTTCCTTTCTTCGACAGCATCAAACTATGATTGTTTGAAAAAGTATTCATGTCCAGCTGAAGTATGATGACTCCAGGAGGTGAGATTCCGCGCGGCCAAACACCAAGAACACTTACGAAACACTCCCGTTACCCATATCAATAAGTCATAAACTATAATCTTATACGTTGCTTGACGAACGTCCTTCGTGCTTCAATACCTGCTAGTTCCACTTTCTCACCTCTTGGTTGTTCAATCATTAACAATACGCCGGCTATATAAGTCTCACAGCGCATTTCTTAGTTTTGTCTCATCCATCAGCAGAATTCTATCCCACGACTACTTCGCTGTTTGTTTCGGCTTCAAGTTCAAGAAGTCAATTGAAACAATTATGTCGTATCCGTTCTCCTCACATGCGTATAAAGCCTCGTGCTCGTTTGAGTGGAGATACCTGATATTTTCTCCCACCAACGCGCGTATTAATAACGTGCTCTCCAAATCCCGTATTTCAATAAACCCAGGATCGAATGCAAGTAAGTAGGGGTAAAACATGGCAATGTTTTGCGGGGTCCCTTCCCAAAAAATCCCCCAGTCGTGTTTTGTTCTCCACCCGTTCCTGTTTATGAAAAAGGAAAACTCACTATAACTCAAAAGGAAATTCTTATCAAGTCTGTGAATTGCAAGAGGCGTCACACTCTCTCGTTGTGTTGCAAAGTCCAACGAAGGGTCTGCCTCGTCAAGAATTGATTCTTTGCGCCCGGCTTTGAGCGACAAGATTTCAAATCCCTTCGTGCATCCAATACATAGTTTCGTTTTCAAAAATGAAATCAGAACGGGCTCCGAGGCAAACGTTATTTCTCGAATCTCAAGTCTTTTGTTTCTATTCTTGTTTTTGTCGAATGGGTTTGTAGGTTCAACGATGTTGATTGCTCTAGCATTACCACTCTTAACTGCGCAGAGAAGAAGCTTGCCATCACAAACGCCAGTCTTGAAGAATGACACGTGGGTCAATATGATTTTACCACTCCTGGTGTTTTTCACATGGTCCAACGAATCCGTGCAAGATAAATCATACTCATATAGCGTTTTGTCTGACAAAACCAAAACCTTCGAGTACTCAACCAAAACCTCCAATTGGGTAACGTCGGGTTTGCTGATCACCATCGTTGGATCCGAACAAATCTTTTCAAGTGAAGTCATGCTGATCGAGCGTACGGTAGACACCCACACACCACTATCAGTGCCATACATTAATTTCTTGCCACCATAACAAGGAACCGCACAATTGATTCTGTTATTACCCGTGAATCTTCGTGTCTCATATTTGCAAATCGAAAACACGTCATGCTTTGCGTTTAACTTCCTTTGTTGCTGTTGAATTTGCAGCAAGACTTGATTTTGATTGGTGATATCATCTGCATACAAGGAAACGTGTACGGGGTTACTTCCCAACCCAAAAAAGTTCAACTGCATCCTCTGCTGGGATGAAGAGACTGGATTGTACGGCGAAGGCTCAGTCTTGTTCTTTAAGCCTGCATCGGACACAAGCGAACCACTTTCTCTGTATGGAAGCAACGATTTGAAATTAGGGGGCTCATATCCACTATTCATGAACAAAAGCTGGAGATACACAGGTCTTTCGAACACTTTATGCACTTCTCTCTTGTTCTGAATTTTATGCTTGACCATGAGCAATGCATGTTCGAATAAATAGAGATCAATTTTTTCGTTCTCTCTCTTTCTGCTCAAAGTTACCTGATAGATGATTCTGTTACTGTAGTTTAACTTGAAGTTAAACCTCTCTTCTAGGGTCTGTCTGCCCAAAAGTCTGTGCAAAACCATGATTTTGTGACGATCGGTGGCTTCGCCCGTTTGAATGTTAATTCGGACCAAAACCTTTTCGATTTCTTCTTTTGCCTTTAACAAATTCTTGTAGTCAGGAGAGTCCTCTTTTGTGTTTTTGAGAATTCCGCTGACTAGCAATTGGTATCTCGCCGGTCTCTGAACACCCCTGATAAGAAACGATGAGAAGTCTTGTTTTCTAGATTCCGGTTTCTTCTCGATGGCTTCTAGGAAGCGAGCGTACTTCATGTTAACTTGCTGTTGACGCTCATGCTCAAAACTGGCAAACACCTTATTTCCGGAATATTTGATGAAAGGCTCAAAGCTGCCAATAAACAGAAGCAAAACATCGCCCACAGACTCAACTACTGGCTTTTGAAACTGTTGTCTTATTGTCAAAGCTTCACTCAAGCTCTTCGCCAATCTTAGCAAATCACTGACACCACCAAAGACAGTTCTGATAAAGGCCTCGCGCTCACGCTCCGGAATAATGTTGTTTACCGGGTTGCGCAAGGGCATAATGTAGAAATCGGTCATAAACTCCAAATCCTTGACGTAGTCCCTCTCTGTATACATAAGTTCGTAGATGAGCTCTTGACGCATTTTTTCGAGCTTGTCCAACTTGTCCAAAACCGTCTGATCAACGGTTTCATGCCACAAAGTCTTTGTGGGCTCGGAATCGTGTAGAGAAAGCCTTGAAACAGCCCTTCGCAAGCCACCGCGTGGTTTCATGTTTAGTCTTGCTTGCTGCTCGAGCCGGCGGGGACAAGCAATCGAGTAACATAATCTGCTGCGGCTACATGTGGGCGAGTAACAGTCAGTTAAAATAGTAAACACTCCATTCACTCTCGACAGCTCATTGAAATCCTTTTCAGAGCCTACTTTGGTAAGACTAGTGCAGCTGCCGTAGCCAGGTTCGATGGGGCTGTCTGGAACAAGCGGATAGTTTGTCGTCGGATAAGGTGCAGTGTTCGTAGTTCCCAAGGTGGGATCAGCAGACGTTCGTTGGGACGTATTGTTGCTGCCAGTGCTTTCATCAAAAAACTCCACATCGCTGTACACGCGCGTGAAATTGTACACTTCGTTTGCTGAGTCTCTTAATCTGTGGTTATATGTCGCGTCATGAAAGTACTTTTGAGCGTCCAAGGAGCGCCCAAGAAGCAATGCCAAGTTTCGGTCGTTTGTGCGGATGATGTCGCAGATGAGGTCGATGGCAGCCTTGCCTGTGAAAGAGTCGTGGTACTCCAAGCCGTCCTTCATATTGATGGTCAAAAGCATGCCCTCCTTGAACGCCTTTGCCACCCTGGAGAGAAACGCAGGATATACAGCGGGCCTGCGCGGGTCCAAGGCCGCATTAGACTTCATTGTGGTCAAGGTCGACTGTGAAGCCGTGCGCTCTTTCAGATAAGAGGTGGAGCTGGAGAACTTTTTGGTCGAGAGAGATGAAAGTTTGCCCAAAGAGCTGAGCGACTTGGAGGAAAACGAGAACGAGTGCGGCTGCCCGCTGGATGCAGAGCGTTGGGCCTGTGGCGTCGCTGTGGGTTGCGGTCCTCCGCCGTTCGCCAAATGAGACGCTGTGAGCGATTTGGTGCGTATCTCGCGCGGGTCCTTTTCCCTACGAAGCCGTTGGACTTGTATGGTCTCGGCATTGTAAGTAGGAATTGACGGCGACGTCGCAACGCGGCGGTTCTCGGGGGTAAACGTGAGCGGCTGGGTCTTGGGTATGTCGGGTGTAGACGGCGCGTTGATCTTGAGGCCTTGCTGTGGGGCTGCAACCTGAATAGGGCCGGGCACGTGGCCGCCGTTGCTGGCATGTTGCGAGTACAGACCCAGACCCAAACGATGCACGGGCGGAGGAGGGCGATGATGGTGGTTGTTAGAGTGCTGTTGGTGCTCCTGGGGCGGGTAGTTGTGGCTTTCTTGCTGCTGGGGCTGCTGGGGCTGCTGGGGCGGGTAGTGGTGGCGTCTTTGCCGCTGCTGTTTTTGGGGCTGCTGGAGTTGGTACTGCTGATATGGCTGCTGATGAGCCTGCTGATGAGCATGTTGATGGGCCTGCTGATAAGACTGCTGGTGCACCTGCTGATGCGTCTGTTGAGCGACTGGCACGGGCTGATCAGGACGCAAGTTAGGTACCAGCTTATGGTGGTGCAAGACCGGCAAATCACAGGCAGAGCCATGCAGCCGTGCCTCAAGGTCCGTGTCAGGGCCGCCGGTTTTGGGCCAGTAGGCCGGGTTTTGCGGTGACACTGGCAGGTAACTGAGACTGCTGGTAGATGAGCCGCGGTCGGCGGGATAAGGCGTGAACACGGGGCTGGCGGAGCTGGCGGCCGGGGCACCCGCGTACAATGTGGGCTGCAGAGCCAGCGCGGAGGAGTGGCCGCTGTAGGGCAGCACCCGGCCGGTGTGGGGCACCTGGTGGTGGGGGTGCCCGTGCAGGGTCACGTGATGGACGCCGTTAGCCCCCGTTTGCTCTCGACTCGCAAAATCAGCAGCATCAGGGTGCCGGCGCTCGGGCGATTCCGACTGCAGCCCGACGGCGGCGCCCATCATGGCCAGTGGTATTAGGTGTGTGGGAAGTTTGAGCTCGGCGGCTCCCGGCCGGCCCGGCGTTTTGGGGCGCGACATGGCTTCTCCAAGGGGCAAATACAAAAACAGGTGCAGGCGCTCAAATTAGGAGAAATTCCAGGGGACCCGGGCGTTTTGTAGTCGTATTTGGGTGTTTTTTAAAAGAGTGTGGAGGGTCAGGAGGCGGTTGGAATAGGCACCGCGGGCTGTTGCTCGCACACCAGAACGGTGGGAGCGCGGCTGGTGTCCGGGTGTTTCTTTGTTTGTGTGAGGGTGTCTGGATGTTTGCGTTTGGTGGGGAACCATGATGCTTCTTTAAGAAAGTGCTTGAGCGGATAAGAAAAGGAGTGAGGATTGGAGCTTTGTGGTAGTGCCGAGATGGCTGTGGTTGAATGGAATGTGTCAGTGTGCATAGCATGATACGGCGGCCCAACGATCGTTAAAATACTTCCCTTGAGTTCCCATACGTATTTGAAAGGCATGGGTCTGGGTTAATCCTTAGCAGCCCCTATTATGACAATGATGGGAGAATAGAATAATTTGATATATATGGTTGTGGAGCTGAATGTTTGGTTTTGGACGTGATTGTACTCTTTGATTCGGGTTTGATTGTGTTGTGTATGTCTATTTTGTCGGTTAAACGGGATTGTTTTTGGGTTTTACGGGTTTGCTTTTGGGTCTTGATTGAGGTCTTTTGATGGTCATTGAATCACGCAGTAGGCGAAATGTTGATCAAGTGTGGAATTTGCAACTACCAATGGACAATTTGAGAGTATGGGGGTTGATTACCCAGACTTATTTCACTGGGCTCTGCGAGATTGGAGTTGTTGTGACAATGGTGAGTTAATTTTCCCATGTTTGCGTTCTCGCAAAGAACTTTTTCTTGACTACAAGGTTCATTGGTTTGCCGAAGGCGGGTGTTGTGTTTTCATGGGAAATACGACTATGTGGGTTCATCTGAAAGACAATTGAAGTTAGAAATGGAGGCCTTCCTGTTTTCATCGGACTGTGCCGTTTCGTGAAACCGGGTACTTCAAGTTCTGTCATTTTGCATCTGGCCAGGGGGGCTGCTCCTTAGCATTTCTCCCCGTCACGGAAATTTTGATCCACTCAATTAAGCTTCCAGATACCTTCTCCTTCGATCTTGTGTAAGTGGGTCGATACCTGCTACTGATTTAAAAGCTTTTGGGTTTTTGATATAAGCCTATTTTGATACGGTATACGGCTTCCTGTGGTTTGGTACTTCAGATAGGATCTGTCACCATGTGGTTCTATCTTGCAATGGCTCATTTTCTTCTTGTGCTGTTGAGCATAGGCAATACTTTGTAAAAAGCTGGACCGGCCTGCACTAGATAATGCATCTTTTGAACCGAAACTCCCCCTGATCTGCTTGATTGTTTCCCTTGTTTGTGTGGTTAAGCAATCACCTCTTGATTTGCTGCTTTCCTTTCCACTAGTCGAATGAGCTCTTCTCGGATAATGAGTCCCCGCTCAACAAACAATGTGCTCATCTTTCTCATTATTTTTTTGTGTTTCTCGCTCATAGTTGGCTGTTTGATGTCCAGAAAGATTATTGATCTTCGAAGAAAAGGGTTTGGTTTTTCAGAATGCGCTTAATTCACATCGCTCTGAAATACACCCTACGTGGCTTCTTTTAGGGTTTCTTGTTTTGCAGTATCTGTCTCCATTTGGGTTCGTCTGTTCGCAGTACCAATTGTACAGATATGGAGAATGTTTCCGCCCCGAATTAGATGACGAAATGTCAAGTACGTTTTGCTGCACTGAAATTCTGGTTTTGTTCATTATCAGGGAACATGTCTCAGAAATCTTGACACTCAGAAGTAGTCATTCTCTTGAATGCGCTTGTTTTACTTCGTAGTACATTTGGTTATTGACAGCCCTGGACAGCTTGCAGTCGCTTGTTTCGGATGACTTAAATTGTTGGGTAAAACATTTCATTTATTTTGATTGGCTCGATTGTGGCGGCCTCTATTCATCATGATGTGGTATCGTTTAATGAACTGATTTAGATATGCTCCAGTAAGTATATTGGGCTGCTATTTAGAGCTTGTTGCTGAGCTGTGCACGTTCTGTGGTCCTATTTATTCGTGTTTTGGCAAGTTGATTGATCACTCTTACTATGCTTCTTCTGTTTTGTTGTAGAATCGCAACTCTCCGAAATTCTGCTCCCCAAAATTCTGCTTGGTCATGACATCATAGTTTGGAAATTGAGAAAAGCCTTGTTATGCCGTGGGCTGTGTTTTCTTCATTGGCTTAGGTTGTGTTGAACTGCTGTGAAATGACCGCAGTGATTTAACTCGAACCAAGCAAAATAGCTCAATTAATGAGAATTCGCCAAATATGCCGCTTCAAAGCTATATACTCGTCATCTATAGTTTTCATTTACGATAGGACGTACTTCTATGATCAAAGAAGACTCGGAGAGTGACTTAATTATAAGTCTCGGCCCAAAGTCATCAAGGTAAAGCAATTTTATGACGAATAAAAATCCTAAGAAACATGCTCTGTTATACATTCCATATTTATTAATTCGTCCCGTAGTGTTCAAAACAATGACTCTGAATCACTCAATAAGAACTGTATCTAATGAGCACTTTTTTGAGAAAATTATAGACTTTGAAACCCGAGGAGTAAACTTCTCTTGTGCCACCAGCAAAAAAGTGCCGCATTCAGAAAAATACGGCAGAAACCTCGTAACGCTAATGAAAACCCTTCAAAAGAGGGCCACTTTCTACCAACGCGTCTGTCTTGAGAATCATTGTATATGTATATGTCAGTGATTGCTATATGCCTGCTTTTCTGGAAATTAGCTGCGAATGTTTACAGTCTCACTCGGGCTTTGATCTATTTTCGTTGGACACTCTAAAATATCACGACTTTTATCGTATTTTTGTGTCATCCTATCATGCCTCGGGCCAACCCCTTGTAGGGACGCCAGTTCTGAGCCACGTGCATAGAAATTGATGGTGACTTGTCCAGTGATTATTATACGTATTACACGTACGGTCGTGCTTTGTTCATATATAGACACCACCAGAAAGCTCCCATATCCAACAGTATATCTTGTCGATTGAGAAACTGCATGCTGGCACCCTCTCTCTTTGAAACAAATTTCAGTTCACACGATCGGTCATATGCATCTGTGACTTGTTTTCAAAGTCTGCCGAAACATACCGCTTCCCTAATAACTCACGGTCACGTGCTTCCTCAGATCACGTGACCATCTCGAACTTGGGGGATTTGATCTATGCCAGCACGCATGGCCCAAAACATATCGAAAATCACAAGTTGCCACATACAGAGCCAGTGTATTAAACCCCCCTTTGACTTAGCCTTATCTCCCTGCCATACTTTCTCAGCCTGATCTCTGCTACCATTGAAGTAACCAAACATCCTGCATCTAGTACGGCGCTCCGCCCTCGCTCGCCAGTTGCTGGTGTTCCATGAAGCTACTCTCTTGAAACCCCAGGTCCAATTCCCCGAAACACCAAATCAATACAGCCCACGCCAATCATGCCAGCATACCACTCCACGTTTCTTGGCGAGGCGACCGAGAGAGTCGTGGGAAACATTGTTTTGTTGCCCATCCATACGCAGTACAGAGGCCCCTCCTATCCGCCTTCGAGCGAGTACGATATCATCGAGGAAACGCTCGACTTATTCCGGGCCAATTCGTTTTTTAAGAATTTCGACATTAAGGGCCCCGCGGACCGCTTGCTCATCTACGGCATCCTTTTTGTGAGCGACTGCTTGTCCAAATTGAACGCGAGAGTCTCGTACAAAGAAGCGGTGCGGGCACTAAATAACTTGGCTCTCGACTCGTTCGCCTTACCCGGCGATATCGGTTTTCCCATGAATGAGGTATACCAGGCACCTGCCACGAAAAACGATGCCGAGCTCTTGAGAAGCTATTTGCAGCAGTTCCGCCAAGAGTTGGCGGACCGCTTGTTGAAGAAAACCTACGCCGACAGCGACGCTGTGCCAAGCAAGTTCTGGTTGGCATTCACCAGGAAGCGCTTCATGAACAGAAGCTTGTAGAAGTGCACTTCATGTATAGGAGATATCCGGGACGCACTCCAAAATAAGACGCGAATTACAGTATACCCATGAGCTCAGTAGATGTAGGGCACCAATGCACAAACATGGCTACGGTACTCCTCGTAGCGGGCCCCGTAGAAACGGCCCACGAGATAATGCTCCTCGATCCGGATTCTGCGCCCGAAAAATCTGAAAAGTATGGCCAAGCTGAGCGTATGCACGAGAACGTTCCCCAATATGGTCTGCATGCCCACCACATATAGCAAGAACCCGGCGTAACTCGGGTGCCGGCACCACCCGTATATCCCGGATGTGACGAGCTGCTGCGGCTTCTCAACTTCAATGTAATGGGAAAACGAGTTGCCGCAGTCGTGAATAGCTTTCCCACGAACAAGAATGCCTGCTGTAGCCAAAAGCACCCCGCAGGCTGGCAGGCCGTGGTGCCGCCCGTACTTCTGCATAAGCAAGTACTCGCATATGCTAGCTAAATGCACTGCTGCCAAAGGCACAGCTCCGCGGGCACCCCAAATCAAAAACAGATGAGGCGTCACAGTGCGTGGCAGGTACTTCTTGGTGCAGTAGTACTCGGCCAGGTGGAAACATGCCCACGCAAGCGTGTATTTGGCTAGCGCCGAATTGCCGCCCCAAAAAATATTATATAGAGAGGCTAGGACCACGGTTGCAAGCAAAGTTGCTTGCTTGGATACGGCACTCATCAGGGGTATCTACTCAATGCGGCCACCACGGTCTCACGCCACGCCTCTGCTCGTGAGATGAAGCTGCCTAATGCGGCGCGCACAATCGTGGCCGAGCGTCTTGGAACCTGCGTGCGGCGGTCGCCTGGGCACTGGGTCTGCGGGCCGCTCATACTTAAGCGCATGGGCCAGCCGATGTGTTTAACACTTGCGGCCAGAAATGGCAGATTACTCTTCTTATAACACCGGAAAGGTCCGTTTGCATGTCGTTGCAGCCAAGGCCTCGGGTCTCGGCGCCGGTCTTGCAGTATGCATCGTCACGCTTGCACTCCTGACATCATGGAATACCGCATGGGCACGCGTGGGCTTCTTTACTATGAGCCAGTGCGTTTTCCATTTGCTCGAGTTCTTCATCACTGCTATTTACAACACCGAGGAGGTTGACGACGACTCCTTCATATTGGGCGACCGCCAGCTTCACTATGTGTTTGTGGCTTCCGTGGCGGAAACCATGCTCAAACTGCAGTTTCTTGCTTACAGCAACTGGTATTTATATGCTGGTTTGGTGTTAACGGCTCTCGGCCAAATAGGTCGGTCGCTTGCCATGTATACAGCAGGTATGTCTTTCAACCACCACATCCAGCTGGAGCACGCGTCAAAACACACGCTAGTTACGCGCGGCGTATACAAGTTTTCTCGGCACCCCAGCTACTTTGCGTATTTCTGGTGGTATGTGGGCAACCAGCTTATTCTCCAGAACTGGGTGATGGCGCTTTTTGGTGCCATCAAGCTCCAGCTGTTCTTCCGGATCCGCATTGAGTACGAGGAGAAGTTTTTAGTGGACTTCTTTGGCGAACAGTATGTGGAATATAGGGCAAGTACGCCAGTGGGGATTCCCTTCATCAAATAGGTTCGAGATGCACGTGGGTGCATGATATCTTGTGTGAGTGTACAGTGGATAACTGTGGGTCGTATTTATAGACCATGAACACATTCTGGGCGATGACAGATCCGGCCATATATTCGTGGGCCACGTGATATTTCTGGACGATACATATTTGTGGATCATAAACAGAATATCGGTTTATAAACAGGATACCGGTCCATAAACAGATTACCGCTTCAAAAACATGGGATCTGATCATATCGAAATCCTAGGGTCATACGCGTGCCGGTGAATCATAATCATATCTATGGATAACAAAAACATACTAATCCTTGGGCCATACACATAACTCTGGACTGTTTTTATATTCCTGAGTCATAATCATAATTGGTGATCTTATTTATCCTTAGTCCATGTACGTAGTTGTGATTTTATCTATGATATAGTCATTTCAACCTCCTTGGGTAATACACTTGTTCCATCCACATCCCCTGAATCAATTAGACATGCCTGGATCGTAAAGTTTGGATTCTATACATATCTGAATTATATACACACTGAAGAACATGATTTTTTGAGACATGGTATATCCTTGCATCGTGTTATGATCTCTGGACCATTTACTTCTCTGCCGCATACTGACTGTGGACCATACCTACACATATTTGGTAGATCCACAACTTCCACATCCCCGATTCAGGAGCATGTTTCTGGGTCATACATCTATCTGTATCCCTGGGACATGAACGTGTGTCTGGCCACAAGAATCTTCAGAACAATACACATGGCCCTGGGATAAATATATCCATTTCATCCACATACGTTATCTATTCTTCTATATTCAGATCGCCTTCTGTCGCCTTACAGCCCCCATCTATTTCTTGGGAGGCACTCCAAATCCGTTGACGTTACGGTACATCAACACGCCGTTCTCACCCTCCACGAACTGGCACCAGCGCGCAGATTTCCACAAGGCCTTCCACATGTTCTCATTGGAGTAGCGGTAGTGCTTGCCCATGACTTTCTTAACTTCTACGCTAGCCTCGCGGGCGTTGTAGAATGGGATTCTCGAGCAGTAGTGGTGCAACACGTGAGTCTCGATGATATCGTGAAAAATGTGCTGGCCAATAAAGCCAAACTCCCTGTCAATGGTGGCAGCCGCGCCCCTGGCGAAGTTCCACAGGTCAGCTTCGTAGTGCGCCATTTCAGGGTCCGAATGCTGCAAGAACGTGATGAACACCAACCAGTGGTTGACGCCAAGGTAGGGAATAAACCAATTAACAAGCACGTTGAACGCACCGTAATGCTTGTACCACGTGTACAATACAAAAAGCTGGGTCAAAATACCAATGTCCGACAACACAATGTACCAGTACTGGTTCTTCTCGAAAATGGCGGACGCCGGGTTGAAATGGTTCATGGCCCAGCTCGTGGACGCCACCTTCTGGCCTGTTACATTGGTGAAAAGATACATGATCCAGCCGAAGCCCTGCTGCAAAATTAACGACCACAAAGACACGAGCGGCGAGTCACTGGTGATCTCCTCGATAGACAAGCCGTGGCGCTTTTCGACGAACTGCTCGCGAGTCTTGGGCACAAACACCATGTCACGCGACATGTGTCCTGTGGCTTTGTGATGTTTGCCATGGGAAAACTTCCACGAGAAATAAGGAACGAGCCAGTACGAGTGCAACACCCAGCCCACGGTGTCGTTGACGAGCCGGCTGTCGGAAAAGGCCAGATGACCGCACTCGTGCGCCAAGACCCAAAGACCCGTACCTAAAAGACCCTGAACAAAGCAGTAGACCGACCAGGCAGCAAACCTGAGGGCAGGCTGCGGCAACAAGTGTATGTAGTTGTTGGCCACAAAACCCGACACAACCATCCAGAAAATGTCACGTGCAACATAGTACAAAGACTCGAGCGTTCTGCGCTCGTAGCAGTGAGCCGGGATAACCGACAAGATATCCTTGATGGTGTAGTCCGGGGCCTGGAACTCGTTTCCATACGTGTCAATGCCGGTCAAATCGCGAGAGAGCGTCAGGACGTTGCCTGTTTTTTTCACGGAAGTGGTGGTGGCTGATGCCCCCGTGGTGGTGGAGCTGAGAGTAGCGATCTCGGGCATGACCTTTAATGGATAAGCTGGAGAAAACCGCGGTAAGGGCTTTCTAGTCTGGAGCTCGTGAGGTGAGGGCGAAGGGGCTCCATGTTATAAGGCACCCAATGGAGGCAAAAAGAAATAAAAGCCGCGGCGCCCGCCTGCAGGACGGCACTGAAACCCGAAGTTACTGGTCGCCTGGGAAAAGCACTATGCCAGGCACGTGCGCATACAAGAAAAGCGGGCCGTGACACGGCCTGGAAGAGAGGCCCTGGAAGGCATGTGGCAACACAAACACGGAGCCCCCAGTGGAAAGGGCGACAGAATGAAGATCCGAGACGTGTCACGTGACCCGCTATCGGAACCCAGAAAGTTGGGTCCGCGCGATGGCGCCTTTCGCGCGCGGCTCAGAATTGGCCGTGCGCTGACTGGTGGAGATGGTTTTGTGAATTGTGGGGTGATGTATTAGATCTCAAGTCAGTGGCAAGCTTAGTAAGATTTGAGCAATATTTGCCCCTGGGGTTTGTTTGCCGGCTGGAAAATCAGGCGACATTATGAAGCGGACGCCAATGTTTCAAATGTCCGCTTCAATATTGATCTCTCTCCGTTCCTTGCGTTTTTCTAGACAACGAGCAGCTGCTGACAGGAACGCTCCGCTTGAGTTGCAGTGCTTCAATTGATACGATTTTCTGCTCAATCGTCATTTTGTTGCCAAAAGTCCGGTTTGTTTCATCTTCCCATTCCAACAGGCGTACGGTTACGCAGGCTAGCGTGTACAATCAGTTCGCTATACGGGTCCTGCTTGCAAAGTGATTCGCTATACGGGTCCTGCTTGCAAAATGATTCGCCATACGGGTCCTGCTTGCATAGTAAGATCGCTAAACGCGGCAATTTCGTCACGGCCTCCCCTAATTTAGCCGAAAGCACATCTAGGTCAAACACTGGTTTTGGACCGAGCTTATCCCTTGTTGCTGAAGACCAACAAATCCTCGCACTAGACGCCGGGCGAATGCGAGCCTTTAGTAAACCCCAAAAGGTTACAGCTCGGAGAGGCCGCCGTACCTCCCACAGAAAAGTACATCAGCCGAGCCGCAAGTTCCAAAAAAACAGCTCCATGCCACGCGATAACTACTCGTGATTTTCCAACACCTCTGGCCGTGTAGGCCCGAGCAATTGCCCGGCCAAGAAGCCAAGGGAACCGGCCGCCCGACTCACGTGACCACCGGTACACGGAGGCACGGGTGTGACTCGTTGTGCACGGCGAAGCGGAAGCCGCTATCGGAGATGAGACGGGTCCACAAGGGAACAATAAAGGAACAACCACGCAGAACCATCAGCTCCCGGAGACCATCAAGATGTGATTCTGGATGCAAACCCACCAATTCCGAATTCCAAACTTCCGTGTCTTTCCAGCGTCTGCCGGAACCGGCGAGCCTCCAGCCAGGCCCGCCCCGGAGTTCCAATCTTTTTTCATCTTATCTGCAGACCAGCCGATAACGACGGTCCAGTACGAACGAAAGCATCAGCTTCAACCGGCGCTGTTCCGCTTAAGTCAGGATTTTCAGCTAACGCAAAGGCCAATTCTCTTTGCCAAAAATCTTTTGTCAAACACCTCCACACACGTAAAATGGTCGCAGACGCCGCGCAAACGATCGAGAAAAAGCCCATCAACTTTGCCAACATCCTCTTGGGTGCCGGGTTGAATTTGGCCGAGGTGACCACGTTAGGCCAGCCGCTCGAGGTGGTTAAAACCACAATGGCTGCAAACAGATCTTTGTCCTTGATGCAGGCCGGCAAGCTCGTGTGGTCACGTGGTGGAGTTCTTGGATTCTACCAAGGCTTGATTCCATGGGCCTGGATCGAGGCGTCCACGAAGGGTGCTGTATTGTTGTTTGTGTCTGCTGAGGCCGAGTACCAGTATCGCAGCTTGGGCTTCAGCAGCTTCCTCGCCGGAATGGGTGGTGGTGTCACCGGGGGTGTGGCCCAGGCGTACCTTACTATGGGCTTCTGCACGTGCATGAAAACCGTGGAAATCACTCGGGCGAAGCAGACTGCGGTAGCGGGCGTGCCCCAGCTGACGTCATTTCAGGTGTTCAAGGAGATATACCGCAAGGAGGGCATCCGGGGTATCAATAAAGGAGTCAATGCCGTGGCCATCCGGCAAATGACCAACTGGGGTTCGCGTTTTGGGCTTTCCCGCTTGGCCGAAGACGGCATCAAAAACCTCACGGGCAAGGGGAAGGATGATAGCTTGAACGCGGTGGAGAAGGTCGCTGCTTCCTGTGTTGGTGGTGGTTTGTCTGCGTGGAACCAGCCGATCGAAGTGATCCGGGTCGAGATGCAGTCCAAGACCGCCGACGCAAATAGACCCAAGAACCTTGGCGTTTTCTCTGCTGCCAAGTATATCCACTCCATCAACGGTGTTAAGGGCTTGTACCGGGGCGTGGCCCCTCGAGTGGGGTTGGGCGTCTGGCAGACAGTGTTCATGGTGGCCTTTGGAGACATCTTCAAGAAGTTGTTGAAGACGGATGGTGGACATTAGTGTATGGACTACTATATCCAAACCTAGCTTATCATACGAGAGTGTATATTCATAAATGAAAAAAAATGCAGAAAACCAATGCCACGAGGCAAATCCTTTGTGTTCCGAATAAGCCGAATCAGCAATGCACGGAGGAAACTCGCCTGCCCGACTTTAAAGGGGGCGACGGATCCAAGCTAGAGGTATAAGCACCCTAGGCAGGACGCGTTTTCTTCCGCTCGATCCCCCATTTGTCGTAGGCGTAGAGGCCAAATGCAGTGAGCACAATTCCGTAGCTCTGTGTACCGGAGAAACTGAAGCTGGCTTCCCAAATAAAGGCAAAAATAATGACAATGATTCTCTTCATGATGTTAGCGATGGAATAGTTCACGGTGGAGATGGTTCCGAGAAGCAGGAACGCCAAGAGCGATTGCATGAAGTGGGAAAAGCCGTTCAATACCACTAGGCCCATCAAGCTGGATGAGACTTGCTTCAATGAAAAAACGTTATTTTGAAGTTCAGAAATGAGGTAGACGGGCATTGTAAACAAAAATCCGGTGATCGAGCAGAACAACAAGATCGTCAATTTGTCCAACTTCTTCTCTTCGTCCTTTGTGAAGACCGGGAGGGATTCTGACTTGGTTTCTACCGGGGCGGTGTAGGTCAATCTCTTTTTTGCAAAAATGTTCTGTGAAACAAAAATGAACATGGAAACGAATGCATATATCAAACCCTCTAGGTAGCCGTCATCCACCGAGACCAAAGCCAGTTTGGGCTTGTAACAAGTGAGCATGATGCCCAGCATCAACGGAATCAAAGTCACGTACGTCACGGTTTTGAAATTCACCTTGTGGATGACCTTGTAGATTAAAATGGTGGTGATGGGAGACAACGCTTTGACGGTGTGTACTAGAGACACAGGGATGACCGAGGTTGCCTTGTGACTGGTGATGTGGCCCACAAATTGAAAAATGCCCATGGGTAGGGTGGTGGATATAATGACTGCCGTCGGCGTGAGGAACTTGGTGAGCGAGCGGTCAAGATCGTCCAACCGAGGCACGGAGCCGAGCGGAAACATGCGGGCGAACTTGGGAGCTGCAGCCAAACAGACAAAAAGAACGGTGCAGAACACTGCGTTTAGCACAAACTGGAACTGTGTGAGCGTGACGGGGTACAGGAAGCGGGATAAGATGGCCTTTGTCGAGTTGGACGACACGATCGAAAACGCGTACCAAAAGCCGCACAATACCACGACCTCCCAGTTGATGTCGGGAGCCCATTTGCGGTACCACGAGGCTGATTCGGTAGACGTGTCTAATTTAGACACGGGCTCTGCCGCGTAGAAGGCGGCTGCCGAATCCTCCGGAATCGAGTATGCGTCGAGGCTGACGGTGGAGCCCGCATGGGACGCCGGGCCAAACGAGAAGTAGTCTCTCTTGTCTGTGTTTGGAGTCGGCGAGTTCGACAGTGGCGGCGTGATGGGAACAAAGTAGCCCAGGTGGGGCGCTCGCATGGCTCGTGGGTGGTTGATTTGAAAAATGTTGGTCGAAGAGTGGTTCGGGTTGATTTGCGACGTTCTCTGCTGCGGAGACACATATTTGTGGATGTCCTCCACGCTTGGATTGACGCTCAACATCAGGCGAAAAGAGCAGCTATTTGGGGTCGGCAGTGAGGGCAGAGCAAAAAGGTAGGAATCGCAGAACTCTGGTAACGCTGGGATGGGCCAGCCGAATTCTGGGCGAAGTTTGAATGTAAATGAGTCAAGCGCAGGCTCAGCCGGGCTAGAAGCGAATGGAGTTTGAGAAGTGATCAGGCTGGTAAAGAAACGAGAAACAGCCAATCAGGAATACTCTATTGCTGAACAGAATTTGAGGTCGGCGGGTAAGGCGAGGTCAAGTTTATCGTGTAGCTGAGAGCGCAGGAAAATATGAGCCGCTTATGTTATGTCCAGGGTGTCGCGCAGCGAGGACTTTCTTGTTTTCAGTCGGGCGGTGGAGGGGCGGAAAAATTAGAAATGCCAAATAAAGAACCAGGGTGAAACGGAGTAGTTATCCGTGTACACGGGCTCGGGGGGATTTTGTATGTGCTGGATTAAATGATGCTTGCAGTGCTAAATTAAGAACAAGCAAAAAGCCCACGCAGCAAAAAAGAAACTCGTCGCGCCGGGTGCATCTAGGAACGTGCGCGGGCTGCATGCAGAGCCGCAGATACCGTCTGCTGTGTAGGGGATAAAAGCGTAAATGTATGAGCCACAGTAGGGTATGGTATTCCTGCAGGTTTCCAGGCTAGACAATAATCAGACAATAGGAAAATTTGGAAATACTAAAGGCGCCGTCAAAGGGCGGAAGCACTGCAGCGACTTTCATACCGAAAAATGACCTCTGTTCTGCCAGCCGCGCACACACTTATGGTCCTGCGTCGGAGCGGGGCGTCCGCCTTAGGGAATGCTTGTCACAAAAGTCGTGTGCGTGCCAGATATGCAACAGACGACAAACCGCAATCCCAGCAGCACACATTTCTTATCTCTTGTCAAGGTAGGCGATTCCGTGTGTCATGGTTGCCAGGAACGTGGCTTCATTTCTGGTGCGGCCAATTTTGGTGCGGGTCCACTTGGTTCCCCTGGCCTAGCAGCGCGGGCACACCTATCTGCAGAACACAGAAACGGACTTCGAAGATCGGTCAATTTTTCGCGGGCCCAGCGTCTGGCGGCCAACGGAAATCCATTGGATGCAGTCGTCACAAGATGCTGGGTGTCTCAGTATTGCCCCTGTCAACAGATGGCTATACGCCGGTGGAAACCGGGAGGCAGAATTGTGTTGCACTTTTTGACAATTGAGTTGCACTTTTTGATTTTTTTGCCCTGTTGACAGAACTTCGTTTTGTGCTGTACGAGCCCCAGAAGGGAGTGTAGGCACATGCTTGTGGGTATAACTTGCTTGCAGCATTCAATATGCTTTTTTGGCGTGTGGGTTTTGAGGCTGTTTTGGGGCGTGGGTCCTGTTTAACTAGTAGCGCTGCTAACTTTGTAGGGCCGCGCCGCTTATTTTATAGGGCCGCTTTTCTGGGAAAATGGCTGCAAGTTTCCGCAAGCCTGCGAATCTTTCATTTAGCTTTCCATCGAGTCTCTCGAATACTTCCAGACAAGAGGCAAGAATGGGCCTCAACGAAAGATTGCATGCTCCTACTAACACAACCTTTTTCCTCTTGGTTAATTTGGCACGAGAAGCTAAAAAAACTGCGCCGGCGCGTATCATTTAACAGGCATCCAGGATACTCCTGTGGGGAAATATCCCATCAGACCGGCACTTCTGTCTCATATCTAGGTGTTTGACATTAAAAACTGACCCCCGCCTACAAAATTCTTTTTATCCGTTTTTTTGGCAAATTTGGGACATGGCGACAAGATTGGCGCCCGAACAACCAATGAAGCAAGCGACCAATAGCCGCATCTCCAGGTACACGCCTGGGTCCCAAAACGCCATTCCCCGTGAACCCAACCTAATTCGAATTGTCTAAACCCAAAGAGTGACAGCTTAGCCACAGAACCTCGCTCCCTGAAACCCTTCTAGAAGCCCCCGCCGAAGGCCCATCACCCAGGCGTCTGGCCTCACGAAACCGAAATACTGGGTCCTGTACCCAGCATACCGATACACTATCGCGGCCCTCACAATTTGTCTGATCTGGCCCAGCACGCTCAGCCCCATCACCTTTCAGGACCCCGAAAAACACAGACTTCCACAACATGGACGCAATAACGTCGTATGTATCGCGGGATCTAGTTACGCGAGGTACAAGGTATCTCATGCGCCGTGCCGGAGTCATTGACGACGATGACGACTTCACTGAACCGCCGCTCTCCGAACCCGAGCAGGAGGCCGATCCCGTCACCGAAGAGATGTTCTCGTCATGGGCGCTTTTCATCCTTATCTTCTTGCTCTGCTCCGCATTATGGTCTTCATACTTTCTTCAGCAGCGGCGCATCAAGGCAATCCACGAGACCGTGCTCCTGATTTTCTACGGCATGATCGTGGGCTTGGTGATTCGGGTCGCCCCCGGCCACTACATCCAGGACGCGGTCAAGTTCAAGTCCGGCTACTTCTTCAACATCTTGCTCCCTCCAATTATTCTAAACTCTGGGTATGAGCTCCACCAGGCGAACTTTTTTGGCAATCTCGGCCTGATCCTCACCTTCGCCATCCCGGGAACGTTCATCTCGCTGTTGGTGCTTGGCACCATCTTGTACGCATGGACCGCTTTGGGATTTGACGGTATCAAGCTCGAGTGGGTGGATGCATTGGCCGTCGGAGCCACTCTCTCGGCCACGGATCCTGTGACCATTCTTTCCATTTTCAATGCGTACAAGGTCGACCCCAAGTTGTATACGATCATTTTCGGTGAATCACTCTTGAACGACGCCATCTCGATTGTTATGTTCGAGACATGTCAGCAATTTCACGGAAAGCCTTTGCACTTTTCGTCGATGTTTGAAGGTATCGGTCTATTCTTGATGACATTCACCGTGTCCACTGTCATCGGAATGGCGGTAGGCATTTTGGTTGCTTTGATCTTGAAGCACTCCCACGTGCGGCGCTACCCTCAGATTGAGACGTGCTTAGTGCTTTTGTTTGCATACCAGTCGTACTTCTTCTCCAACGGCGCTCACATGTCTGGGATTGTGTCCTTACTTTTCTGTGGTATCACTTTGAAACACTACGCGTACTTCAATATGTCCCGCAGAACTCAGATTGCTACTAAGTACATTTTCCAGTTCTTAGCCCAACTCTCGGAGAATTTCATCTTCATATACTTGGGTTTGTCTCTTTTCACCGAGGTCGAGTTGGTCTTTAAGCCATTGCTCATCATCGTGACCTTTATTCTGATATGTATTGCAAGATGGTGTGCTGTGTTCCCTTTGTCGAAGTTCCTCAACTTTTTGTACCGCTCTAAGTACGAGAGCGCCAGCCGCCGAAATGTCATGAACGGTGGGATCTCCTCGCCCCCACAACCCGAGGAAATAAGCCACTCGTATCAAATGATGATTTTCTGGGCCGGCTTGCGAGGCGCAGTCGGTGTTGCGTTGGCCTTGGGTCTCCAAGGCGAGGCCAAGTCTACGCTTTTAGCTACAGTTCTTGTTGTTGTCGTGCTTACCGTGATCTTTTTCGGCGGCACCACAGCTTCAATGCTTGAGATCTTAGGTATCAAGACAGGCGTCATCGAGGATGGCGACGACTCTGATGATGAGTTTGATATTGTGACGCCAAAATTAGCCGTGGGCAACTCCCCAAGCAACTTGAACTTGATGGGCAGTCGTAGAATCAGCTCTGACATGCCGTCGCATTGCAGAGCCCCAAACAAGTCCAGTGCTTACGGTAAGGAAGGACCACCACATTCGCAAACGGCTATAACCAGATCGCTGACGTCGCGTTCCAACTCTCGCTCAGAGTTGAGCTACAACTACAACGATGATGATGAGCTCATCACGAGCGACATGGATGAGCTCATGACCGACCCTATCGGCTATGGTGAAGGCAAATCATCACGCTTGGGAACGCAGTCAAACGGCGCGTTGGGTGCGTTTTTGAGCGCAGAGGAGCACGCCCGGTGGTTCACAAAGTTTGACGAGGAGGTGTTGAAGCCGGTGTTGCTCGACACGTTGCCCCACCAGGGGGCTTCGGACAAGCACGACGAGGAAGCCGGGTTGGGAAAATAGACAGTGCATTCTGATGCTGGGTGTTCATTCGGGTGATAAACTAAAAATACATACTTACATGGTCAATGCTAGGCCCCTAGCCTCTGGTCCATTTCCTCGCAATTGTTCGTGGCGTACATCAGAGGTACATTGCCATCTGCGTCTTCTCCTGTTCCTGCTGCTGAGCGATGGACGCATCGATGACCCATTTGGCAAGCTTGAACGCGCGCGACGATAACTGCAAGTCATTGAGTTTGTAGTTGTACTTGACACAGAGCTGGAAGAACTCGCCCATGGTCAAGTCGTGAAGGACGGCTACCACGTGCGCGTTTGCCGAGGCCAGGTCCTGCTTCCTTGGGTGTGAACAGAATACGGAAGCGGGCAACACGTCTGTGTAATTGGCACACGACCGGATTGGCCGCTCGAGAACGTTTAGCACAGTGCTGATGTGGCTGCTGGACACGGTACCGCTGCGGTCCTCCTCCACTGCGTGCATCAAGAGACCAGACAACGCAAGCACCGCGTTTCCATATAGCGCCGGGTTGAGTACACGAGACTCGGCGTCCCGCTTGGCCGTGGTCCGGAAAATCAAACCCACCGCTGATGCCAAAAACTCATTGTTGAGGCGCTTTGCGCGGGTCTTCCACGCGGTAGAGAGATCCTTTAGTTGCCCCTTCTGGCGTGCGGTTGTGGGGCGGTACAAGGCCTGAAAGTGGATGTTAAGGGGAGCCCACACGGCAGACACGAACACCTCGCCCAAGCGGTACTTGGACAATGCCGCAGTCCAGCCGGTTTGCTTGGCCGGCTCGAAGGCGGTGCTCGCCTTGAGTGGGCTTGACGTAGCGCTTACGGCAAACTGGGTGGTGTCGTTGGAAGTCAAGTCGTGCGAGTTGCCGAATATGGCCGCGTCATTTGCCGGCAGGCTGGCGGCCGCGTCTTCACGAGCCAAATACTCAGCGTTTCGGAGCGCATCCATGTCGCTGGCGCTACGGAAGTTGATGCGCGAGGAAGTGCTGCGGATCACCAACGTACACTCGTCGAGGATGGCGGGCCACGCCACGTGGTGATGGCCGGGGGAATTGAAAATGGCGTTCCGCGTGGCTACGCAGTATGCGTCATTTGCCGAAGCGATGTAGGCGAGTTCTTGGAACGCTGTGGCCCGCATCAATGCATGTTCAGGGCACACGTCCCGCAACCCGGAGAGTAACGCGGCTACCGGGTCAGGGCTTTTCGCACCAACTGATGTCTTGCCGTCAAGACAGCCGATTGTCAGGTACGTGTCGTGTACGTGGCAGGCAAACTCCCAGGCCAAAAACAACACCAACGATGCGTAGGTGACGCTGGCAAGCGTGGCGAGCCCAATGTTGAAAGGCGGCATGGCTGTATCAAGCGAGCAGGCCGCAAGGATAGGCCAGCCGGCCCGGTAAATGAGCAGACGGGCGAAGAAGTACGCCACCGGCGCTGAAACCGAACAGAAAGCCGTGAAAAACACGGCGTTCCCAAAGATATACGCCTTTTTCGAAAAGAGCACTGCCTCAGGTGTCACGCGGGGAACACCATAGGCAAGCGGAAGTCGGTGGCGCTGGAACGCCACATGCTGGAGCGCGTACACCACGGCACAGAATGTTCCATGGAACCAGAAGTATACCCAGGTGTCGTTCACCGCCGGCTTGACGCGGAATTCCTTGGCCAACACGTAATATTTCGTGAGAAGCGGGGTCTGGGGCAAAAACACGGCGAAAAACAAGCCGCTGGACACCACAAACGCGGCTAAAAGCGGGTAGAAGCGGCTGTTCATGGCTGTGTTCACGGCGACGTGCTGGACCAATGATTTGGCGCTCGAATACTCGACTGTCAGTACCCGCCCACGGGCCTGCTGGACTACCCAGAGTGCTGCAAAGAGCACAGGTACACGGTACATGGAATCAACAAGATTCCACCAGAAACGACCGTATGGAATGCGCAAGAAAATGGAAGCCAATACGGCGACCAAGAAACACGTCTTGTTGGCGTAGCGCACACGGCGGGAGAACGTGGCGCGGAAACACACCTCGTACAGCATTGTGCGCTGCTGCGGCTGCCCGTTCATCTTTGAGGAGTGGTGTTTGTGCGTGTTTTGGGGATGTTCGAGATGGTCCGGAACTTCTCTGGTGAGTTTCGATGCGAGTGGCTGTGCGTCACGTGATCCGGGATGGAGCGCGGTGGATGCAGCCTTGGAATAATAGTGTGTTCCGTATAAATATACGTGGAGTTGACTAGAACTTATATAATCAACCCCCGAGGAGTCAGAGGAATCTCTCGCTCCTACGAGAAAACATTTTCGTGCTCCACGGGCTGAGCTGACAAGGTGCAGTCTCATCCCAGCAACATGCCAGATATCTCTGGCATATGGGACTTTCGTCCTTGAGGTGGACAATATCTCAATTAGAATTTTGTTGATTTGCTGCTTTGTTGGCTTTTGAGATAATAGGGGTCACTTTACTACAGCTGAAACTGTGTTGAAACCGTAGGGTCTTTTGCAGCTGACTATTTTTTCTCCGAGGCGTATAGCATTTGCTGCCTTTTCTTTTTTCAATAGACTTGAAGTTTATGATTCATTGCACCGCCTTTTTATGGGCTGCTCCTGAAAAAATAGTGAATTTATTGCAGCCATGTAGGATTCACTCTGGTGGAGTTCCGCTGTTCGGCTGTCTTTATTCTATCCTTCTTAGGTGTGCTCTATTTTAGCCTGCCATAGCTCCGTATTTTCACACATCAACATTTGGATGGTCATCGGGAAAACCAGTTCCGCAAATGTATGAGGCATAAAGAGATACTTCTGGACACAATATGCTTGTATTACCTGTTCACGTGAGAAAACACTAATACTTGTGACAAGCGTTTTCAAACGAGGGCATTGAAAACTACTCGGCAACCGGAATTTAGCTAGACTATACCATGGCCTCTTTTTATAGCTGTAGTACTTGGGGCTCAAGGCTGAATTGTAATACACCTTGATGGCCGAGTCTCTTTGCCCAAAAAACTTGCAGGAATGATTTGCAGATCTATGTCAAAAGCAATTCAAGAGCAGAAGAATGGCTTAATACAGAATACATGTATATCTCATAAACGGCTCTCTTTTGGCAAAGATATGTGACTTTCGGTGCTCCCCACCATTTGTGTCTGGATTTTAGCTCCCAGTTTCCAGAAAAATGCTTCGTTTGAATCTGCTACATAAAATATTAATACTGATATGCTGGCTTTGATATTTTCTTATGGTTTACCGTGTTTGACCGATTCAAGTAGAAGGTCTATTCAGGTAAAGGATAATGAACACAACTTGGACAGAAAATTAATATCGCTGTGGTCTCATCAAATAAAACAAATATGAAAGTTAAGCCGACCCGGGCGAAAAAGAAACTATCTGCAAAGAATCTTCATCTGCATTGCTCGTAAAGTGTTTCTCGCTCTCACGCAGTGACTACTGCAATACGCACATACACGTCAAATAGGCATGCAACTCATACATAATTTTACAGAAATATGTGTACAAGACATTTGCAGGGTGTGGGAGAAATGCACGGAGCCTTTTCTCTAACAAGCCAGCGGGAGGACAGTGTGAAATGGTTATCCGCCGGTGGAACCATATCAAAGGTCGCGAACAATATATGAAAGCCTAGCAGATATTATGCTAGCCTCCGGCTTTGTGTCAAAGTTTACCATAAATTGAGACCCCGTCTCCCCCAATCCAGATTTGTCTCGTACCACCTTTCTTCTTCTCGAACATAGGACACTGAAAGACTCTGACTCAAGACTCATCAAGTGAACACTATAACGACAATAAGAAACCCCCAACCACCCCCGGACTTTTTTTGACTCTGAAACAATGACTGTTTATTTCGAATCAAGTTCTGTCTTCGTGGGCTCTTCCGAGCTCACCATGCCAACCATCCCCACCGGCGCCAACCAACCGGCTGACATTTGCAGCTGGTATGAGAAGCACGCCAGGGGAACCGTTGGTTCTTTTTTTGGCTGCAAGAAAAGACCTGACCCCAGTGGTGGATTTGCGTCAGAATACGCTGGAGCAATTGCCGCCAAGGGTACCCGGCTGGTGCAAACCCCCACTACTACTAAGACTAGTGTGGAGGAGGTATCGGCCAAGAAGCCTGACAAGGCTTGGAAAGCCCCTGTGGCTGAATCCAAAAACGTCCCTGTTTTTGAATTTGAATCCAGGGATGTTGGCGCCACGCCAGCTCCATGTAGCTTGGCTGGCGCTGGTGCACAAATCAGTGTGCACTGCGGAGAGCCAGTGGGGCCAGGACTTGCGCCCACGGTTCGCGCCGCGGCCCCATGCGCGGGGCCGGAAATGGCTGCAAAATCCGCGCCAGATGGCGTGAAGGACCCGGGCGCTTCTCCGGGGCCAAAAAAACATGGGCCCAAACCGAGGAATGGAAAACGGGCCCGCGCCATGCGGAAAGCTCGCCGCTTGGCGAGGAAATTAAAAAAATTAGTGGGGGAAAAAGAACCCAAAGGCGTGAATTTTGGGAAAGACAAGAGGACATTGAGTAAGAAGGATTTGGGAAAAAGGGCATTTGTTCCTTCCGATCCCAATGTGCCTTTGTTTGACCAATGGTTGGACAACACTGTCGGGCCGCTTACCAATGTGATTTCTATGCTGCCAGAGGAGCTCGCCGCGGGCCAAGTACAGTTTTATGAGGGAAAATGTGAGTTTTTTGAGGGACAGTGTGAGGCCTATCAAGACCAAAATGGACTGGCCTTCACTTCTGTCCAAAGCGAGGCGAATTTTGGTATTCGCGAGAGACTCAACCGGAGTCGTTTCAAGATGAAGGTTGGCATCAAGACGATCCTTAGAAAGACTCCGAAATGGCCCCAGAAGGTGCGGGCTGCTGTCAAGGATGGAAACGGCTGGCGCTCTTTCTATCCCGACAGATACTTGCCAAAGCCTCGCGATTGGACCGAGTTTTTCTCTGATGACGGAAGATCAAATTATGATGCAAAGCGGCCCTTTGACTCCAATCCGGAAGGCTATTACGACCTCGAGAATTTCTTGAAGGCCAGCGAAAATAAGGCTACCGGATCTGGGAATGTCGATGCTGCGGAATCAAAGAAAG
>JAGSXI010000032.1:0-70955 GCA_019285895.1 Metschnikowia australis | reverse complement strand
ATAGTACTTGATTAAATAGCACGTGATTTAATGATACTTGATTAAATGGTACTTGATTAAATAGCACGTGATTTAATGATACTTGATTAAATGGTACTTGATTAAATAGCACGTGATTTAATGATACGTGATTAAATGGTACTTGATTAAATAGCACGTGATTTAATGATACG
The DNA here is from genome assembly GCA_019285895.1 of Metschnikowia australis. Lineage (NCBI taxonomy): Eukaryota > Fungi > Ascomycota > Pichiomycetes > Serinales > Metschnikowiaceae > Metschnikowia > Metschnikowia australis. The sequence goes on along the minus strand of JAGSXI010000032.1, from coordinate 70,782 downwards.
TGATTAAATAGTACTTGATTAAATAGCACGTGATTTAATGGTACTTGATTAAATAGCACGTGATTTAATGATACTTGATTAAATGGTACTTGATTAAATAGCACGTGCTTTAATGACTATCAGTACACTATCGATCTGTTGGGACCCAATTGAAGGTCCGGCAGGCTGGCTGGGTTTCTGTCAGCTGAAGCAGTTCGCTATAACGTCTCCAGGTTCCGCGGAACTTGTGGTATGTTGACCAAGATCCATGCTCAACATCCGGTCTCCCAGTTTTCCGCGATGGTCTAATAAGATAAATAACCACGAGCCTCAATGGTCGAGATTTACCACCAGCTGGCTGTCTCCAGTGTCTGGTCAGAGCTCTAAGGGAACACAAAAGCCCAGCAACGAACCAGCACACCGTATTTATTATGGAGGCCTGTATGCTAATTTGTGAAGTCAGATTGTTGGTTTTAGTCCAGCCGACTGACGGATCACGTGCGAACAAATGGACAGGCAAAATTCGTCACATAGGATTTGAGACCACGGGTTTTGATACACAAGTTAGGTTAGTTAGTTTGAACTCGAGAGTAGGATTCAGATAACCGAACCTCGGTAAAAGGATCTCTCTGATAGTAAACCGCCTGTTAAGCATTTACGCATCAGACCTACAGCTGTCATAAATTCCAACAGATTAGAAGTCAAATCGTCACAACACGCAAGATGGAAGTTCCTGAAAACAACAACCAAGACAAGAACGTCAATTTGGACAAAGCTTCAGTGAAGATCTAATTACTGCACTCAAACGAGTACTTAACCTTGCAAACGAAAAGGAACCAAATAATAGGCAGACAAATATTGGAGAGTCGGGATTGCATTACTCTGACATACCAAAGTATCGTGAAAAACTTTCGCCAAACGAGATCACCGAACAGAACCTAATTGTTTTCGAGGGTTTAGCCAATGAGGTTAAGTCAAGATTGAAAACTACCTCTCAGGCCATAGAACAACTAGGACCATTATCAGCAGGAAAATAATCATTGGAAGCCTTTTTCGGAAAGTACCAGAATTCAAGAGAAATCTTAACTACTGAAAACTACCAAAAGGAGACTCAAATGATAGCGGAGCAATGGGATCAGAAGCTTCACAGATAAATGGGAAACCACTCAAGAATGGGAGAAAGGAAACAACGAATTTAACATGAAAGCAGTCGACGAAATTCGGGACCGAAGAAGAAGACCCGGGGACTCGACAGTAAACATTCTAAATTTCAAACGCCTGAGCCCAAATCCTACACAGTATCAAAACCAACACAGATCCATACTTTCAGATTTGGGTTCTGCAAATGACAATCGGAAACTTCACTTCATTCGAAGCCATACCGTCGTGGAGCAAAACATCAGATTGATACCACATGAATATCAGGTTGGTCTAATGGAAAACAATGACTTGCGGCGGTAGGCTACCATATCTTGCTACAGCCCTTAGTTGGTATCGTACTTCAGCATGAAATGGAATTTGAGTCACACTTTTTTTTTGGTAGATTCATCTGATTAAAGGGCAAAGCTATACAAATGTACATAAAAACCTTAAAACAGCTTCCAGATACGTGCCAAGTGTCGAAACGGGGCCGTCCCCTTCCGATATTCAAGTATTGATTATTACGTCATCGATTTCCAGGATAAGTCTCCCGTGGTAGTCGCTTCGACTCAGATGGTCGGAGTCACACAGTGCAAACACAAAGATCAGCTTTTGTGTCTTAATCTTTAGTTCGTAAAAGCTGTTGAAAGGGAAGAGCCAGCAACAAAAAGAAATGCGCAAGCCCGGAATCGAACCAGGGGCCCAACGATGGCAACGTTGGATTTTACCACTAAACCACTTGCGCTTGTTATGACAGAAAGGGCTGCCTCATCTTTACTATATACAAAGATAGGTTTAGACATCTCGTATTCGTGGAAAGCCCCTGGGATATAGAGCCGTCTAGGCAAGAGAGGCATCCTCACAAAGGATAGGCCTTTTTGTGGTGGAAGGCCGCTTCCTGGAACGATAACACTTGGTAGCCTTACGTTAGTGTTCTTCGTACCGGAAGCGTACGGTAGTATCGGAGAGTAACCTCTGTTGTAGTAGTTCACTCTTATTTAAACTGGAAGTCGCTGCGAGTCGCAGGAAGCGAGTACCTGAAGTCGTCTTCAGTCTCTTGAGTTGAAGTGACAGGAGACTTATCCCAGGAATTGATGACGTAATACTCAATACTTAAACAGAGGCATGTCTCAAGGATCTTCCAGGTTGTGAATATCGGGAGGAGGCGGGCCCCGTTTCGACACTCGGTACGTATCTGGGGTTTTTAAGAACTTTTACAAAATTTTACAGCGCAGTTGCTGCAACGAAAAAAAGAATCTACATGTAAGGCATCTCTGAGTCAGCTTCATATTTACCCTTTCTATCCCTTATACGACATGCCAGATGTCACGTGCACATTCACCAGCAAACTATTCCGGAGGATAGTACCATTTTGGGAAAGTGCTTTACTTGTACTACCATATATGAACAGGCCAGGAGCTGTCTCTTTCTACAAGCAGATTTGATTATAGATAAGCCAAAGCGTGTACGCATAGTCTGTAGTATTATCGATCGAAGATTATTCTCTTAGCCTGAAGGTGCACGTGTCCCTCTACTTTTTTGAAACCTTCTCTTCACCACGCTTGAGGTAACTCCAGGTCCATCGTTATTGGTTATTGTGAGTTAGCCTAGGTATGCAGACAAGGGACAATGCCAGAAGATAGCTGCGGAGGCCATAAAAACAAAAATACTACGGCTATGGGACAGCCGAAGTCTTATAAAGAGGAGACTGCGATGGTTTGGTCGAGCCCTTTCTTGTTTTCTGGGTGGCTTCTTGTTTAAATGTAATTAATACATAATGCAGCCCGTCTTATATGCAGGAAACAAGTAAACCCTGACCTTGTGAATGTCATATCATAACATGTATATTGAATCCTGTATGGCTAATGAAAGCGAGTCCCAATATTTCAATACCCATGTTGCTTGTTGTCTGTCTTTCTTGAAAATACGTGCAAAAGTCCGAATATCGAATCTTAACATTGAGCTTTGTCACCTGAAAAGTTGCGGCAGGACAATGTAGGCATATGATTGGTTTCCGGCTTCCCGTTTGGGTCTTAATGTGAGGATCATTTCGGAAATTGTTGATTGTTTTTCAAATCTAAACCGATTCAAAAATTGAATCATCGACAACACTCTGAAGCCACTCGTTTGTCTGCTTTGCAAAGATCTGTTTAATCTACAGATACAGATATCAAGCAATTTCAAAAAAAAGTCTGGTCATGGATTCTTGGCAGAAATTATGACGATACAGCAATCGGCTTGGACTGATAGTGTGATGGTCTGATCCCAAGCAAAGTGTTCTTGTATGAGACTGTGAGATCCAGAAGCAAATGCAATTTAATTTTGATCTTCCGATACGACAATTTATGCAAAAAGGGCACGGACCGACAGTTGTCATTTAGCTCTAATAACTTGGTCTCTGCCTTGAAACTATCGAAATCCTTAATACATCGGTGTTAGTGCTTTTGGTTATAAGATGTGGTGTTATCATACATGTGCATTTAGTTCGATGAGTTTATCTTAGAACTCAATTCCGCCTGTTTAACCAAACTGAGTGGAGCGTCCATTCTAGGCAACATGACCTCAACCATTCTGATCTTGGAGTTTTCATTGAAGGCAGCATCACCAAACAAGTTGTTAATTTCGTCGACCGTGGAGACACGAACGGCTTCGTAATTTTTCGCACCGAAGACAGGGAGCAATTGCAAGTTTTGCCATGGCTGGATGTCGTTGTACGAGGCGGTCTCACCGTGAATCAATCTCTCAATAGTGTAGCCGTCATTGTTCAACACAAACAAGTATGGCGTGGTCTCCCACTTGCACATAGTGGAGATTTCTTGGACAGTCAACTGCAAGGATCCATCACCGACAAACAAGATGACTCTCTTCTTTGGGTCAATTTCCTGTGCGGCCATGACTGCTCCAAGAGTAGCACCGACAGTGAAGCCGATAGATCCCCATAAAACCTGCGAGATTCCGATGGTGTCATTGGGGAACCGGGACTGTACGATACCGAAGGCAGAGGTACCGGTCTCTGTTATGATGATGTCGCCTTCTCTGAACCATGATGACACTCTAGACCACAACCACTCCTGACTGATAGGACTGTTGCCATCGAGATATTCGACCTTGGGTGCTGGAGGCACGGCAACCTCCTTGTAGTGGGTCACATGGTTGGCAACCACATCCAACAACGCGGCCAATGCTTCCTTCATCTGCACACCCGGGAATGTGGCTTGTCTGATCTTGGTGTAATCAGAGTGGAACTCGATGATGTTCTTGGTCTTGTAAGAATAGGAGAAAGAGCCAGTGTTGAAGTCAGACAACATGGCACCCACGGACAAGACCAAATCGGCCGACTCCACAGCCTCCTTGACAGTAGGCTCTGAGAGCGAGCCGACATAAACACCACCAAAACGGGGGTCGGACTCATTCACCGAGGATTTGCCCATGGGAGTGGTGAACACTGGGAAGTTGGTCTTTCTGACCAATTGTTCAACCTCTTTCTTGCAGCTGTGTCTGGAAGCACAGGCATCGACCAAGATGACAGGGTTCGAGGCCAGCTCGATCAATTTGAGGACAGTGTCGATGACCTCTGCTTGTGCGTCGGCGTCATTAGGCTTCAAAGACAAGTCGATTGGGGTATGCAACAAGGAGGTTGGCACATTCAAGTCGACCAAATTGGCAGGCAAACCTAAGTACACGGGCCTTTGGTGCACGTAGGCCTCTCTGATACAACGGTCGATTTCAGCAGGGGCGGAGCTGATGTCAGAAATAAACGAGGTCGTCTGAGAGATATTGTTTGACATTCTGTGGAACACCGTGAAATCGCCATTTCCCAACGTGTGGTGCAACAACAATTGCTTCGCCTGAGAGGAAATGGAAGGCACACCAACGACGTGCAACAATCCCACATGCTCGGCGTATGCTCCACCAATTCCGTTCAAAGCAGACAACTCTCCAACGCCAAAAGTGGTGACAATAACACCCAAGCCTTTGACCCGGGAATATCCGTCGGCGGCGTACGCAGCGTTCAACTCGTTAGCATTGCCTGCCCATCTCAAACCGTCAACTTCGTATACTTTGTCGAGGAGCGACAAGTTGAAGTCTCCCGGGACACCAAAAATGGTCTGCACCTTAAGTTGGTTCAATCTCTCGAAGAGATATCTTCCCAAGGTAATTTCGGACATGGTAGCGTGTATTATTTGTGATAATATTGTATGATCGCCAGTAAAAAAGCAATTGATGTTACTTTTGGAATCCAGGGGCAGCGTGGACACGAGGCGTAATTTATATGAGCTCCCTAATTTGGGCGGCCTCGCGGTGGTACGATACTGCGGGTCTAAGCGCATATCCTACAGCAAGTTTCTGTGCGGCTCACCCGGAGTTAGCGCATGCTCAGCAAGCAGCCGGGGAAATAACCCTGTGTTTGAGTGCAGGACTGGATGTTTGTGTCCCGGCGGCTGCCCGATCGTGGAATATGCCACATTAAGAAAATCAGACCGTGACGCCGCCCTTTCATTTTCTTTGCTAGGTGTGATCCAAGATGTTGTGATCTTGCTTTTATTCATGTACCCAGAAACGTCTGGTAGCTTCCGAGTACCAAAAACATGCGGAAACTGAAACAGGGACAAGTTGAGTGAGAACTTTCAACCAACTGAGACTCCTATATCTTTGCGGCCTGCATGCACTGCTCATAAATTAGGTTCTTTGTTTACGTCGCTCCGTATTCTGGGCAAGGTACTTGCGGAATTCCAGTGCTAGACATTCTGATTTTGACGTCACAGTTCCCAAATCTCGAATTTTCTTTTTCCTGAAGCCAGAGCGTATGGAACGACCAGAGGTCCGGGTGTTTTTCCATTTGCCGGGAATAATATGCACTTACGAGGGCGTGAATGACCTGCTGGGTAATTCGCGCACTGGCTTCATGCGTGGCGCGCTTATTATATCGAAATTGCTCTCAGGCTCGTATGCTTGTCTCAGAGCTTATTAATAATATTTTGGGAGGCCCTGTCAGAAATCAATGTCTGCGGATCCTCCTGTACTCACATGATATTTACGAAATGCTTCTCGCACTCGGAATATAGCGTGGATATGTTTGCAGGCCCACTTCATGGAGCGGAGCCCACTTGGAGTTCGGCACAACGAACCATTGGTTGGCTTATAGCCGTCGCCGCTGGACGGTATGAGAATACATCAAGGGCAAATGTACTGGCGATCAAAACGTCAGGATCGTACGTATTGGTCAAGAAATTTCGCTGCGCAAAATACCGGGACTGGGCGTGTGCCTAAGATATATAAGTATGACTACAGGGGTGTGTGCGATATATATCGATGAGTTTCCAGGTGTTGGAGTCTGTATATACCGACAGACTCCGGGACTCAGCTCTTTACCAAAGCGCAATTAGACAATGGTGTTTTTGGGAGACTCGTATCCTTGTGCGGAAAGGAGCGGACAAGCTGCAAGTGAAGTCAGGATGTGAGGTAGGTGTAATCGACGATATCTGCTTTTGTCACATTTTAGTGCAAGCTGGTATTCGGATATAGGAGCGCTCCTTAAAGTCACCTACAGGCGATGAAACTTGTCAACCAAGCTGAACCAGCGATGTCGACTCTGGTCTGGCTCGTAGTACGTATGAACACAAGTTCTTTCCCACATGAAAGCCATGAGATCAGTTCAAAGTGATTTTTGAGATTCTTTATAAATTCAAGAACTCGTTGATCGTAACAAGGCTCAATTGATAGAGAAACGGGCCATTGAGCATTTGGCACTCATGAATCTCAAATGAATGCGTGCATAGTGGTATTTTTGGAGACTGGTCATTCTAGAAAGCAGCATGGCCCAACAAATGAGTTGTCGCTTTATTGGATCGGATTTGTGTTATGGTCTCTTTACTGCGTTCTTTTGGTTTTCACAAAAACAAAAATAGGAGATCGATACTTTCGAAGTCGACTTGACCTTCTAAAGCTTTGAACACAGGAGTTTTCGAAGACTGTGAGATTGGACATGACATCCGACCAGACACATGCTACTCGGCTGGTTTGATATCCGAACAGACACGTGCTTTCAGGTTGGTGCACATGCTTCTGGATCGGTTAGATCTGAATGTTTTCTGGAAAGAGATTGTGCGGATCTGAAAACGTGCCGTGCACTCGGGTGTCCATCGAAGTAGGAATGTTCTAGCACATCAGAAATACGAGCGTACGGATGTTGTGAAACTAGGAAAAAATCCAAAATCTGCCTGCTATGGCCCCACAGCAAATCACCAGCCATCAAGTCAAATCCAAATCGTCTGAAAATGGTACATTGCCCAAGTTTGAAACCAGAATTCTTCCGGGGTGCGCGACGTCGCTGATAAGCCAGAAGATGCGAAAGCAGCTGGAAAAAAAGGAAACATCTCGTCCCGGGCACAACTCTATGCGGGTCGTCATCCAAAAAGTCAAGCGTGCGTCCGTATCGGTGGACGACATTCTCGTGTCGCTGATTGGCCGTGGGCTTATGCTTTTGGTGGGCATTTCTACCGAAGATACCAGTGTTGATGTCGCCAAGCTTGTGAAGAAAGTCGCTAGTCTCCGTTTGTTCGAGGACTTTTCTGACCCACCATCTGAACTGGGCAAATGGTACGGCAAGCCGTGGGCGAAAAGCTTGGCCCATGACCGTGAGCTCAGCGTTCTCTCAATATCTCAGTTCACGCTCTACGGCACGATCCGCAAAGGCACAAAGCCCGATTTCCATAAAGCGGCGAAAGGCGGAAGCGCTCGTCCTTTGTACGAGGAGTTTTTGGCAAATCTCAGGAAAGAGCTCGGGGATGAAAACAGAGTAAAGGACGGCAAGTTTGGCGAGATGATGGACGTGGAGTTGGTCAACGACGGGCCCGTGACCATCGTCTGGGACACGCGTGAAAACACGATATAAATACATAGTGGAGACATAATAGAAGAGGTTGACGGCATCCGCGCCGGGAACCACAAGATAATAATTTTTCAAGGCCAGATTTTGGGTGTGCACTTTCCGGCTGAATGTGCGGTGATGGGTTCGCAGTATGTGTAAAACTGGTATGGGCTAAAAGCATGGTGATGGAGTTCCAGGTCCTGAAACTGACAAATGTGAAGTAGAATTATGAGCAGAGTTCGCCCATGGGTATTTCCGATGTAAATGGTTTGGAAGAATCATACGCTTTTCATTTTAGGCAGTGTATCGAATTGGGGAATATTACCTTCTAAAAACAATGGTATTATTACTGAAAAAGCGTAACATGAACCGAGATATTGTTGGAAAAAGCGCTGCAAAATTACCCAATCCTTTTCTTCCCATATCACCGACTCTAGTCATTTGCTCCAAAAAAAGTAGTATCCAAAGATCCAAGAAAACCACCACGAAAGACTTGTGGTATATGCCTTTTGTTAAATGCATCACTGGCCCAACATATATGGAGGGGAAGACCCTGGAAAGGCACTGGGCGAGCAAACAGCCAAAAACGCCAGACCCATAAATTATAAGCACTTTTGAAACCCGAAAGAACACCCACCCATGTATTCGAGACTCTTGGAATTTGGAATTCCTGTTGACCGGAAATTAGAGACGAGTCGTGTATTTGGTGAGAGACCCGCGATCAACAAGCCCGATAACAGACTACAGCGGCCGGCTACTTCTACGCCGTAAATCAAATAGAGAAATCACACCGAAAGCTTCCAAAAATACAGAATAACAATTACAGAAGACACGCGGGAAACATGTCATGCTACGTTTAGCGCCTGATCAGATGGCCAATTGGATACTGCATACACGAGGCACTCTCCCTGGACACTATAAAGTTTCCGGTGAAAAAGATACCTTTAGTTTCCCGAGATTTGAGATTTGTTCTAATACGCCACAGCCAAGCCCAAAGATAGTAGTACCAACTGCACGGGGGATTTGACATCGAACCATATTCTCTGGCCTTGGCTGGAATCGGAAGGAGCTCCGGGTCGCGCGTCGGGTAACCCCAACATTTCGCGACATCACGCGGAAAACATGTGAACGCCGCCTCGTGACTCGTCGATACCCCCCCGTCTCTGCCCAAATCACGTTTTTGAAATCACGTTTTCGGTATCACGTTATCACAAACAAAACATCTGCAGCAGGTATTTTGCAACACGTCCCCGCCAACACGCCCACGTATTTGAGCCCCGGGAATAGAACGAAACACAAACCAAAGCCTAAACGCCCACTGTTACCGTTCCAAAACAAGTCGGCGCCCACCCCATTTTTGTGTTTGTCCAAAAAAGCAAAACACAGCACCTCACTTTTCTGCGGCACATGAACATGGTTGAGAAAAGAGATAGCCCCACGTACGGCGACCTCCACTCAAAGAAAGCCAAGCTCGGTGACGGCAAGAAAGACGACATCGCCATCGACTCCGAGTTGTTGGGCGACCAGTCTTCGTACAGTGCAGGATCAGGCACGGGCACTGAAAACAACAAACACGACGAAGATGAAGAGGATGCTGCCGTAGCCGCTGCTGCGTCTTTGGTTTCTGACGCTGAAACTGCCAATGCTGCCGCCGCCGCGTTGAGCCACCAGCAGCCACACTACCACCACCACCACCAGCAGCTGCATCAGCAACAGCAGCAGCAGTTGCACCAGAAATTGGCGTACGAGAGCCACTATAGCCAGCAATTGCACGCGGCTTCTGCCGTGAACGCAGCGCAACAGCACCACAGATCCGATAACACGATTTTGCAGCCCACGACATTGCCACAGCAGAGCAGCGGGAGCAAACCGTCGCACGGCTCCGAGGAGTGGCACCGCGCGAGACGCGAAAATCACAAGGAGGTCGAGCGCCGGAGAAGGGACTCGATCAACCTGGGTATCAAGGAATTGGCTCAGTTGATTCCTTCTCCTGACACGAATAAGGCACAGATCTTGCAGAGGGGAATTGAATACATCAGACGCTTGAAAGAGAACGAGAACAACAACATCGAGAAGTGGACGTTGGAGAAGTTGTTGACCGAGCAGGCTGTCAGTGAGCTCAATGCATCCAACGAGAAGTTGAAATCCGAGTTAGAGAAGGCGTATCGCGAGATTGAGCTTTTGAGAAGAGAACTCGAGAAGAAGTGAGCTTGCTCGCCTCAGCAGACACTGGCCCGGCCAACGGGGCCCGCGCCTTGTGATGTACATCACTCCGTTTTACTTACCCTTTGTATATTATTTCTATTGTTAGATAATGCTAATGTTGTACCATTAGGCTATGCCTTAATGGCAATATCAAGAGTTTTCAAGATGTCGGAGCCACTCGAGAAAGGCCAAGATGTTTGGTAGATATCTGCACTGCTTTCAAAATACAGGTTGCCTGTACTGGAGCAAGGTGCCTGGAAATCAGCGCTGGTTACACCATTCTCTTTCAGACCAAAACATTCTCGCACCACTTTAGAGATGTTAGGCAGTATTTGAACAATTTTTATGCAGCAACATCTACAGGCTTTGGGACTTCTTCTGCTTCCACATGTCTTTGATTCCCATATTTCAGCTTGCTGGGCTTTTTGGAATGCACATCTTGATTTCGCCAGCCTCAATCTTCTTGTTTCAAGAATGCTGCTGGCTTTCTCACGTATCAGCTCTCAGCGTTTTCAGCTTTCTCCCGCTCCATCTTGTCTTTCAACTCCAGGAACTTCGCGACCCTCGCCTCAAAGGTGATGAAATCTCTGTTGGCACGGTACAATGAAGGCTCATACATCAAAGGCTTGAAGTCGGGAGCATTTTCAACAATGTCCTGGGTTGTTTTCCCAAACAAAAGCCGCGTGATTTCTGTCTCGTGCATGGAGGTCATATCACGGGTCTGGATGTAGGTAATTAGCAAGTCATCCGCAAGCAAGAGGTCGAGGAAATTATCGTCCTTGAGCCCCAACAAAATCTTGATCTCGTGGTTGGTCAATTTCCCGCTTGTTTTTGGGATGTCTAGCACCTCGTGGCTATTTGCCGGTGCCAGATGAAAAGCTCTCCACTCTTCTTTGTGACGGATGAAGAAACGCAACAAGTCCTGGTGGATCCAGAGTTTCAACCGTGGGATAAAGAGGTGGCCCAGAAAGAAGTTCAGGATCATGCCCATCCCGGTATACTCGATGGTAAGGATATCGGAGTACCTCTTGGGCACGTAGGCTACCTCACCCTCGACAAAGGTCTTCACCAACGGCGAGAGTTCTGCAAGACTCAAGAAGTGCTTGTTTCTGCAGTTGTAGACCTGCAACAAGTCGTTTACCTCGGCAGAGGGATGGTCATCTTTTTGGTAGTCATTGGGTAGCGTGTCATGGTAGCGCTCCGGGCTCGGGTCCGACGACACAGCCAAGCCTGTGATATCAATGTACAAGCCCGAGTCGACATCGATGAACCGGGCATCAATGTTGTTGTTTCCATTGCTACGATTGCGCGTGGCGATGAAAGTACCGGAGTCCAAGAAATACCGACCGAAGCCGTCCTCGCCATCCTCTACGATCAAGGACTGATTGAACTTCAAACTCAACTTGTGCAAGCTCATGACCGGCATCTGCACATCGATGTCGTTGTCCCAGGGAAACGCCACACCATTCCAATACCACGACAAGAGCGAGCCGTGCGCCATCCACGTGGTGATGCCCTGTTTCCTGGTGAACGAAAGCCAAGTACGGACCAATCTGTGCAAGGTGTTGGCCTGCTCCTGCGAGCCTAGCTTGAATCCACGGAAAAACCGCCAGTCGTAGTGGTCGCCCAACTTGGTGTCGAAGATGCGTGCCTCGGAGAAGTATTTGGAGGGGTTGTCCTTCATCTCCACGGAATACTCGACCGATTCGAGGTAGCTGAGCTCCTGGCTATCGATGGTGCCGGAGTTGCGTTTTTCTTCCAAGCCCTTGATGACTTGCGAGGGTTCATAGACAAAATCATCGTGCTTCAAAGGCACTTCATATTCGCGGAACACGTCGTTCACCAGTGGAGGGATTATCGCCTGGAGCAGCCGGAACTCCTTCAAGGTGTTGATTCCCATGTTCATGTCGTTGTCTTGCAAATATTCAGCCACCATTTGGTTTTCGAGTATTTTGGAATGATCTCGGGCAAGAGGCACGGAGTACGAGCCTTCTCTGGTGAGAAAAACTACCGAGGAAGGGTTCGGCGCCAGCGTGAGGAGGTAGGCTTTTCCGAGCACAGCCACAAGCTCTTTTGTTGTGCGGCCACAGTACTTGTCGATTACAAACCCCAAGCCGTTGCTCTCCACTTCGCCAGCCTTGCGGCAGAAAGTCTCCGGGTCAAGAACCTCTTTGCGACGCTCGTCTTCCTTATCAGGCCATTTTGTTTCATGGTATTGCCTCTTGTCAAAGTCGCTGCAGCTGAAGTTGTCTTTGGTCGGGGAGAAAAAGTGCATGTTCAAAGGCGTCATATCGACCCAGTCCGACCAGTGGAATGGCATCTCGCCGTTGTCTAGAATCTCGGGATGCCGCGCAAGATAGCTGTAGTATACGGCCAACGTGAACCTCGGATCAAATGGCATAGTGACGGGCCTAGCCGAAACCGGCTGGGAAAACCAGTGCGGGATGGTCAAATGAGTCTGATCAATGGTGAGCTCCGTGTCGACGGGCCAGTACTTGCCTTCCGGATCCGCTGTCTGTTTGTGCTTCAAAATCTTCGACACTTTCTTGTTGAATGAGGAGTGAATGTCCGAGTCCTTGTTTTGACTGAAAAGAGACAATGATAGAGAGTCGATATAGTTCAAGCTTCTGTTCACCATCTGCGAATGCTCCAGGAACAGCGCCAATATGAGCAATATCACAAGCACCATGATCACCGATACTTGGATGTACCGCCTTCGTATCGTGATAGCCATGTTACAGTAAGCTGGAACTCGGATGGGGCGGTCACGACGGTTTGTAAAGAAAACGAGCGGAGATCGAGCCAGTGTACCAGATATCTTGTGTTTGCGGAAGAAAAAGGCCTAATACGGAAACAGGACCAGGATGGCGTGATACACGGAGTGTTTGAGCCGGCTCACGCAAATGTCAGACGTCCGGACACGAATTGCCTGGGAAAAAATCTAGTAGTACTGTGCAAAAGAATCCGGAAAGAGGGCAGGCCGACGCGGTGCAGATCACTTGGCCGAGAAAGGAAAGGGGAATCTGAAAATATTCAAAGTCGCCCCGCAATAAAAGGTTATGAATGGAGGCGGAGTCAGCGTGATGTTCTGGGGATGTTTTTTAAAATAAACATGGACGAGTTGAAGTTGTCCTGCGCGTGATCGTATGAGCTATACCTGTACGTGCAAACCTGTTGTTTCAGTCTTTGGCCGAGGTCATCGCACGGATTCGCTGGCCCATGGAAAAAGCAGGAGGTGCTGAAAATCAGGTGGGGGCATGCATCTCATTGCAGGTGGCACAGGTCGTGGGAGAATCGTTCTGTTTAAAAGAATACTACATTGGAAGCTTCATGAGTAAACTAGGGGGCGAGACCAAAGTGTAAGCTCTTGCTGTAGATTCAACCTCGTCAACAGCGCGCATGCAGTCCCAAGATCCCGAAACAACCAAATACTGTATATGCATGGCGAGCAGTATGCGCGGAGGGCTTCAGACAGGAGCTTTGAGGCATTTCTATATACCAGTACACTAGTTGCCCAATTAGCACTTGCCCTCTCATGGCTTCAAGGTTGGTGTGGTCTAGGCCTTTGAATTGTCTTGGGAGGGCGAGGAGTACGGGTGACAGACACGGAAATCCAATTGTGGAAGAATGTAATTACTGAAGCGCGTTTTATGGCGCATCGGGCGCCAAGCGTATTGTGTCAATGTGCATATAGTGACATCGCCCGTTCCAACATCGAACTGGTGAATACCTTTTCACCATTAGTGCGAGTAAAGATATTTATACTCCACGGGTCTGTGATAATCGTAAGCAGCCCCAGGTATTACATATTACCCAAATACACAAAATAGTTAATATATTGGTACATGAATAGGTAAGAATAGTAGCTGCAGCCGTGTGGATACGAACAACAATAGGGAACAATTTCATCACACCACTTCACATTCCGAGCTGTTTCGAGCGCTCTTGTCTTGAATATGCCTTTGTGATGACAAGTCTTGTTGCGAATCACACTTGACAATACTAATCGCACAGTATTGGTATGTACGAACTTTAACCGTCTCAGCAAAAGCCGAGCAGATGGAAAAACAGGAATTTTGACATTTTGCCCCAGTCTCTCTTAATGCATTTGAGGCTGCGTTAGTTACCAAGTCCCGGAAATAGAATGTTCATTCGCACGACCCGGGCCTTCCCATCGGCATGCATAGTCACGAGGTATAAAGTGACAGGTCTGAGACGACTTTGAAATTGAGTGCTCTCAATTACCTGTCCCCAAATCAAAAGAACTTTTCAAAAGACGTGCTGCACAGGGAACATTCCATCGCCCTGAGCAAGAAGAGCAATGTGTAGAAAATGGAATACGTATTGCTGCTGCTGACATTATTCATCAGGTTACGGTTGCGATACTTTGCGACCATACCAGAGACTGGCCCGTCTGGTTTCCCTTTGCTTTCAACTCTCGATTTGTTGAATGTCATGAAATTCCAGGCTCTCGATTCTCAGATCCCATGTCAAGCAGAGTGCTGCTTGATGCCAACAGACAAAAATAGTGAGACGTAGTGATACCGGCCGAGAGTTTTTCGCTTGGTTTTCATACCCCAGGCTTTATAAAACAGGATAGAGGGCGTCAACGCTTGAACAGCGGCTCATAAACATTTCCGAAGAAACGGCCTGTAGGAATATCTAATACCGGAGTCATTTGATATTCACTCAAAAGTCAAGACCGAACTCATTGGCTTGGGAGTATTTATCGCTCATCCACACATGCCTTCAGGATACCTGAAGGTGGGTTCAAATTCCAATGATTCACATCTGCAAGTGATATCACGGATCTCAATTTCCTGCGCTCTCCATTGATGCAAAAATCAAGAAATGCGTGCTGGGAATTTATTTTGAGCTTGTTGGTTTGAGTATGGCTTTATTTGGTTCTCCAGAGGAGGTTTTTTATCGACCTGCCCCAGATTCACCTGAGTCCGATGGCATTGACTCTGTAGAAAGCTGCCGTCAACTAGATTCCACAACCTCCAGAGTAGAAACAGAATCACTGCCACAAAGAATCAGAATATGCGTATCATGCCTAGAATTCCAACTTGGTAGAATGCTTTGCAGTGTGGTTTTGTGTGTTTGTATAGCTCATTGTTCAGACCAACTGCATAGGGTAGAACAAACTTATTTATGATTCGATCAGAAAAGTTTGAAAATCCGGAATATTGCTAGACAATATCCACGTGTTGCGTCAGAATGCTCTATTCAATCTGATTTGCCCTCTGACGATGGTTTGAATGCCTTTGATCGTCTTAATCTTTTCACTTGAGATTTGTTGTGTATCTAAACAGTCACATATTTCCTGTGATTTCTGATTTGAATTCTCACACTTGATTTGAGATAAGGTATTCTGGTGAATGGTCGTCTCAAACAGTCTCGCGAGCAACAACGTTCGTACCACTACTATTGCTTTCCAATTTCCCTTCATTTTCTCATATCTTAGCAAGACTTGTTGAGGTGGTGGTCCCGTGCCTAGTATTTGGAGGAAAGTCCTGATGTGAATAAAAGAAGTGGTTGAAAATCCATCTGCCAAAAATAGTTTGCAGTCCAAACAATGCTTCTTGTATGAGACAAAGTAATCATAATGGCTAACTTCCCAAAAAGCTCATCTCAAAGCTGCCAAGCATATGGGATTTCACACAGTCAAGTCAAGTTTTTAGCTCCCATCTATGTGTATTGTTTTTTGGGGCAAATAGTATGGAGACAGCCAAGTCTGTTTATTTTGGCCTTCCAGATTAAGGAACATTAGTGATATCGGGAATGAACAGATAAGATATCGTGAGTAGGGAGCTTTTGGGTCTGAACTATATCTGGAGGTTCCAGCAAATCCTCTCTTTGAGCGTGGGATAGACTGGTGTTGCATTTCATTACATTCCAAAGAATATAGACTGGACATGCGTCACCCTTCTAGATACTTTCACTGTGCCCACAATGTTGCGCACGGGCCAGAGTAAGAAAGACGGAAGGAGGCTACTATCAATTGATCACCACAGATCTTCGGCACACAGTGTAGATCAAAAGCATGTTAAACCTGAGCCTGGTGTGAGTTCGATACCGTAGATCACAGTTGGATTTGGATCTCCTAATTTGCGCCGGGTTTGGCCCTTGCACTGATGCTTTTTCGATGCGGCAAAGTGGCGATGAATCGAGCGATGGAGGAGATCTCAAGCTGGCATTTCTGCTGTAGCCCGTGGAACCGCTCACGCAAATATCACATCATGTCCGGGTCTGCGACTTCTGACATGATTCCTTCCATAGAAGATTATGCGCATTTCGTTTCGGTGGATTTCTTAATGTTGCAGCTTGGTAGCAGAACAATATATGGTTCACAAAATCGTCGGGGCTTACGGGTCCAAAACCGCCCTGGGAATACCACCAGTTTCGGGCAGAAGCCTGTATCTTTGCAGATCTTCTTGCCACGGCGCAAACTACCCAGGTCTTCGTGTGTGTGTTTCAGCTTTTTTGTTTCAGCTTTCTCCATTCCAGGTTTTCCCCAGACCAGACTCATGTAGCCAGTTCGCCTAGTGGTGTTCCTTGCCACTCTTTCCAGGATTCTTTTCCAGTTTGCGCGAGTTCCCAGCGCTGAAATCCGCCAGACATGATCCAATGAGATGGGTGACATCGAGCGCCGCCAGTGCCTTCGATTTTTCGCTTCCATACATGAATATGTGTATGCACCGATTTTCTGGAACCGAGATAAGTCGTCCGTTATCTTGAGTTCCATGTGTGGCGATCGGGCCGAAACCGAGTTCGCTCGCATGGAGGACGTTGGCTATCTCGCGGGGTTTTATCGATCTGCATGGCGGCCGTGAGCCTAACTTTATTGGGGTGTATGCAGGACGCCGACGCCCAATCGCAGTCACCATCGCAATCAACGTAGTGAAGGACGTCGGAATCTTTTGGGGGGGACACGGCTGCGGTGTTTAGTCGAGGATCCGAGCCGAAACAGGCGTTCCGGATTTGGAGACTCGGGCGTTGATTTCGTTTTTTTTGCGACACGTCTTGGAACACTGTTTTTCTTGGCTTTTGGCAGCCTTGATCTGCTTGCTATCTTTCGGAATCCCCCGAAAACTTATCACCGCGCCCACAGTCCTGCATGCACAGCGAGATAAGACCCGGAATGAGACGGATTTTTCACTCTGTATAGCAGCCTCGCTTATATAACTAGCCAGATCTGGCCCATCTTCCGGCGGCCAGAAATCACGATCCACTGAGACCCGAATTTTCTTCTCTGCCAAAGCTCAAGGCCCCACAAAATTTCTCTATCTCCGAGCTTCGATATCACCTGTTTTGACCATGTTGGATGTCGCGTCGCTCTCTGCTTTTGGCAGACGGACGGTCCACAAATGGACCACCAAAGAAGGCTTTCTAGGCGACTATGACTATAAGTACCTTTTTGTGCCGGACGTCCCGTTCACAAAGAAGGAGGCGAAAACGCAGCCGTTTTTTGGTTTGAACTCCGACATGCCGCTTTTTCTCGGATTCATCTTGGGTTTCCAGCATGCCTTGGCCATGTTGGCCGGTGTGGTGACTCCGCCCCTCATCATCTCTGCCACAGCAAATTTATCCACATCGACCTCCGAATATCTTGTTTCGGCATCGTTGATTGCTTCGGGAATCTTGTCTTGCATCCAAATCACACGCTTCAAGATATACGGCACGCGGTACTACATTGGCACAGGGTTGCTTTCTGTGGTGGGCACTTCGTTTTCCACCATAACCATTGTTTCAAGCGCGTTTCCAATCATGTATTCCAACGGCATGTGTTCTGTGGTTGACGGCGTGAACCAGGCATGTCCCGAAGGATACGGACGGATATTGGCCACCGGCATAGTGTGTGCATTGATCAACGTCTTGTTATCGTTCACACCCTCTAAAATCCTCCAGAAAGTGTTCCCTGCCATTGTCACAGGCCCAGTCGTGCTTTTGATCGGTGTCAAGTTGATCGAAAGTGGGTTCAAAGATTGGGTCGGAGGCTCGTCGTGCGTGGATTCCACCTGCGGCAAGAAAAACTTGCCTTGGGGCTCGGCCGAGTTCATCGGGCTAGGTTTCCTCGTGTATGTGACCATTATTCTTTCGGAAAAGTTCGGCTCTCCCATCATGAAATCCTGTGCGGTCATTGTGGGTTTGCTCGTTGGGTGCATTGTGGCAGCAGCCTGTGGCTATTTCTCCAGCGAGGCCATTTCCGCGGCTCCAATCATCACGTTCCCTTGGGTCAAGACGTTTCCTTTGGAAGTGTACGGCCCCCTTGTGTTGCCGTTCTTGGCCGTGTACATAGTTTTGGTCATGGAGGCTACGGGAGACATCACGGCCACCTGCGACGTCTCTAGATTGGAAGTCGAGGGCAAGGAATTCGAGTCGCGGATCCAGGGCGGAATCCTTTGCGACGGGCTCAACGGAATTCTTTCCGGCTTGATGACCGTGACGCCCATGTCCACATTCGCCCAGAACAACGGTGTCATTTCCGTGACCAAATGTGCCAACAGGAAGGTGGGCTACTGGTGTGCGTTTTTCTTGATCATCATGGGTGTTTTCGGCAAGTTTGCCGGTGCCATTGTGTCGATCCCCAAGCCGGTGTTGGGAGGCATGACTTCGTTCTTGTTCACGTCCGTGGCCGTTTCGGGAATCAAGATCATCTCGACCACCGAGTTCACAAGAAGAGACAGGTTCGTGCTCACCTCGTCGCTCTTGCCCGGCTTTGGTGCCACCTTGGTGTCCAATTGGTTTAGCAGTGTCTTCACGTACGATGGCGACAACCAATCTTTGCAAGGATTCTATGACGCCATCGTCTTAGTCATGCTGACTGGGTTTGCCGTGACGGGTTTTGTTGGTTTGATTTTGAACTTGGTCTTGCCTCAAGTTTCCGACGATGTGGAGGAAATCAATGAGCTTGTGTTGGAGACTGTTGGTTCTGCAGACGACCAGGCCATGCAAGCCTATGCCACCAAGGAGCAACAGGCTTTCACCACCGTTGTTAAGGAGACCTCGTCCTCGAACCTTTGATGTGACCCACGATTGCGTTCAATTCTTCACCCTATTTTCTTTATCAAATTTCACCACGCTTCCGCCTGTACTGCCCGCATGATTAACGTCCTGAACCAGCACGTTAAAGCTTTCCGTTAGTGACGTAGTCTTTGTGAATGATAGAGGATACAGATTGATCTGAGCATTTCATGGCATTATCCCAGCCGAGAATCTGGGTGTCTATGAAAACAAGTCCCTGTAAAATTCTAATAGACACGGCTTGATCAAAAAAACCAAAGCGACTTCAATATGCACCACCACGTTCTTCCAATGGGTGCAAAAGTGGGGGTGATTACCGATTACGGCCAATCAAGCTATCTGTCTCAACGATAGTAGGATGGCGACTGAAAAAACACAAGTGCTTCCCAAAATTGGCGGGTCTTTTGATATTTCCCATCATTCGCGGCTGTCGAATGAAGTATGATGATTTGCGGCCAGCGAGCCTCGGCCCAGGAAAAGACCCATTCAAAACCGGCAAAAGAACGAAACAAATAGCCCCCGAGAAGCACTTCCGCTCAACTTGTTCGTGTGAACGTATTTTTACTAAAACAGCTGCAACGAAATCTGAGAGATTTTATTGGCTGCTGTGCATAAACGAGGACTTTCGGATATCATTGCTTATTGCATCATTGGGATCCGCTGCACCGCGACCCCACATAGATAGGCAGGAATTCCTCGCATCCGATTCTTCAATACAACATCTTTTTATTTCGTGCTCGAATAATCCCCGTGTGTATTCCCAGATTGCCTGGGCAAAGCGAAAGCACGTTTCAGCAAAAACCTGACCCAAGTTTCTCCGGAGTTTCGACGCTCTTTTCCAGCCGAGACTTTGTAGACCAGGACTCTCCAAAGCTTCGAGTGTCAGATTTTGTCGTTCCAAAAACAACAGCGTCTGTGGATTCTTTGTAAACTTCAGCCGGAAAACGCCGGGCCGACATGAAAGCTCCGGTATTGGGGGTGACGTCTCGTCAAAACATCCCCATCACAGTCCTCTTGAGGCTCAACAAAGCAGTGAAAAAGTCGCTCTTTTCCCGGAATTTCTACCTGCAAATCAACGAAAAGGTCCTTTCCAAAACAGTGACGCTCGACTCTACGTTGTACTTCGTATGCTACTTCACGCTCTTGCTAAGCGCGGTGCTCAACAACAAGCACAAGATCTTGGCCTTCGTGAAAGGCCAGAACGCCAGTTTGATCAAAATGTTGAGCCGGTTTTTCCCGCCAATCGCCGGCAAGACACTGTATCCTGAGAAACCAGGCGAAAAAGCTGCCGAAAAGGAGACAAGTGAGCCGGAGAAAGCTGCCGAAAACGTAGCCAAAGACACACCGTCTCAGTTGGCCGTGCACTTGGAAGCCGTGTCGTCTTACATATCAGACGTGAGGATTTTTAGCCGCTTGGTCGAGGCCATCAAGTATATGCCCTGGATAATTGACGAGTTTTCCGCGCTCGCAAACCCTGCCCTGGCGGTCCCCAGACTCGACAGACTAGTCAATTTTGCGCAGGCCATAAACTGCCTCATCCTCGAGCTCTTTGAGAATGTGGGCTGGTTGAGCGACCATAACTGGATAGGAACCGGCGACAACAATTTCTGGTGTATTGAGAGCTATATATGGAGCTCGAGGGTGTGGGGTGCCTACATAGTCGTTGAAATCATCGAGCTCTTCAGACGGCACCCGGCCTCTAAGCGCGACAAGAATTGGAAGATTGGCCTCTTCAATCAAGTGGTGCAGCTCCCTCTTGTGCTCCACTGGTCGCTATACGACGGGTGTCTTTCGCCCTTCTGGGTAGGACTCTGTGGATCAGGCGCGTCGTGGTTTGGCTTCAAAGACGTGATGGACTCCATGGACTTGGCGTGAGTGTGCCGGAAATCAATAAATATTTATAAGCATCACTTTTGGCTGGCCGAGACGGCCTTGGTTTCGTTCTTCTCCAACTGCCGCGAGCGGTCGAAGTAGAGGTTGGGATGCGTGATGTGTAGGTTCTCGGGCTTTGCTGACCGCTCCATCTGCAGCTTGTGTGTGATTTCAAAGACCTTGGTACACGCCACGGTAAAGCTGTTTTTGTTGATGTCTTCCACGATGCCGTTGATGTCGTGTTGGTCCGTGATGCCCATGTCGTTCATGTTGCTGACAAGCAGTTCTAGCGGCGAGTCTCTGTACGGACAGCCGTGGAATTCGCCGCGCTGCGGGCGTTTTTTCGCCAAGATCGTACTGCAGTCATAGGGCTTGTAATTGACGCGGCTACCCTCCAAGCCGTATATGTGGCGGATGTTGTAGCGGTACTCCTTGTTGAAGGAGTCCATGCTGATCTTGCCGGACTTCGTGAACTCGTTGGACCAGAACTTCAAGGCCTCGTCGACGTTGAGGCCAATGCCCTTTAAGAACAAGCCGAATTGCTGGCGCCCGTCGTACTTCAAATGCGAGTTGAGCTTCAAGTTGCGCTGGAGATGCGTGGCACAGAGCGGGTAGTGCTTGTTGATTTGCGGCGTGGAGATCGACGCAGCCGTTATGTCAGACACGTTGGCCTGGTCGCCAAAGTTCTCGTACTGGACGCTGGAGAAGTTCCTGGAGAGATTGTTGAGAAGCGGAAGCAAGCGGTCGTCCTCCTCGAGCCGCGGGAGTGCGCGGAGCGTTTTGACAAGAGCCTCGGAAAGCAGGTCCTGGAAAATGCCCTGCAAGAGGCTGGCCTGGAGAGCGGACGGAATGTAGGCAGAACCTCGAGACAAGTACACCTGTCTCAGCGCCACCAACTGCGGCACCTTTTCAAAAGGCAACTTGATGAAAGTCTCCTTCTCGCGGATGTGCTTTCTGAGCTGCTCTGGTGTTAGGCTGAATGTGGAATCACCCGCACGCTCGATGGAGAGCACGGTTCGGATGGTGGGCCCCGAGGCCGCATACAAGTAGTCGAGCAACGCCAGCTTTTCGTCGTCGGAAATGTAGTCCCAGGCCAACTTGGCGGAGTTGAGCCGCGCAAACTCCTGCTGTTCGGCGGGCTGGAGCATGGCATATCGGATCTTGAACAACGTGGCCTCGTTCTTGGCGAATTTCCTCCGGAGCTCTTCGGTGCGGCAGAACACCAATCTTAACGTGTAGTGCGAGTAGTAGTCTTTGCGGCGCTCGGCCAATCTCGTCTGGTCCAAGGCCGCCGTGGAAGCCAGAGGAGAAAGGGGCAAGAACTTGAGCAAAAGAGGCCGCACAATGGCCTCGATCTCCTTGAAAGTCTTGGCCCGCGCCAAGCACGACTCGATTTCAATCAAGATTTTCAAGCGGTCAATGGCCCATGACTCGAACTCTTCCAAGGTGATTTCCTCGTTGGGCGGGATGTCGTACAACGAGAGGCGGGAATGATAGAGAAGCGATTTGGACGCGTCTGCGTACACGGCCACCTCCTCGAAGTTTCTGCGGCCGGCAGTCCTTCGTTTGGTTTGCCTGAACATTTGAGGGTGGGACGTGGGTGTGTATCCGAAGTTTTTTTTATCGCTGAATTGGGCCTGTTTGAGAAAGTCGGGCTGATTCCGAAGAGAAACTTGGTCAGATGGCGAGAACGCGTACGCGTTTGGGCGAGAAAAGACGGGCCGACTGCGTGGAGACTTCGCGGCTGGGGCCTAATTTGGGGGTGTTCCTGTGCCGGTGTTTTCGAGTGTGCCATTTGGTTTATTTCATGTGTCTTGTTTTGTGTTTTGAGTTTTGGGCGCCTCTTGTGTTGTATTTTGGATACGTTTCGTTCATTATGGATGTCGCCGTTTCATCTGCTGTTTGGCCTGCCGTTCATTCAGTGCAAAACTTGCAGCCATACAGGTCCATGGGCTTTGAGCCTGCTGGGAGAGAGTTCAGCGTCTGGACATCGCTTTGCTGAGCTCAACTCTGTGAAAGTTCAACTCTCCGGGATTCGGCTGCTGCTCCCCATCAATTTGACGAGAGCCAGTAGGACCCATGTGCCGCGGAGACAAGGAGAGAAACCCGCAATACACAACTCCTCGCCAGTGCGCAAAAACACATTGCGAGCAGACAACGGCTCTTTTTTGCCGCCCTTCTGCCAGGTCCCATGGACGTACACAAAGCCCCAACATTTCCAGGCCCCGGATTTCCCGCCGTTGTGGGCCCTGGGTCAGCACACGGCCCCAGTCGTGCTTGCGGCCAACAATTCTGGCCCCGAAGCTCTCAGTGAGCCCGCTCCGCCCCATGAAAAAAGGCCAGTTTCTGCCGCAGCAGAATATTCCAGACCGCAGGCCAAAACAGTCTTCTCGTCCATTTATATACCATGGCGGCAAACTCCGCAAAAAGCTCGGGAGCCCCAGCATACCAAGAGCCCTGGAATAATAAGAACCCCGGAATATCAAGAACCACAGGCTGCAACCGAATTGCTGTCTCCGCGCCGGCCTGGCGCCGCGCGGTCTATACAAGACTGGCCCAGGGCCAGAAAAATCCCACGAGAAAATCAAAAAAACAGTCCAGCAGTCTTTTTACCGCCACCATGTCTGACGTCGTCATCGATGCTGCTGCGTTTTTCAAGCGCGTCTCTATTATTCAGAAAGGCCTTGCTTCCTCCGAGCAGAAGTTCGCCAGCCTCTTGTTCTTGCTGGGCACCAGAGATGACGAGTCCACGTACAAGAAATCCATTGTTTTACAGCTCTGGCTCCTCGGCTACGAGTTTGCGCACACCGCCGTCTATGTCGACCAGCACAAGTGTATCGTGGTCACCAGTGAGGGAAAGGCCAAGCATTTGAAGCCGTTGGAGTCGGCGCTGTCGTCCGCAGCGCTGGGGTTTGAGGTGTGGACCCGGACCAAGGACCCAGACCACAACAAGAGCCTATTTACCAAGTTGGCAGGTGTGTTGCAGAGCCAGTGCTCGGCAGACCGACCCGTGGGCGTGATTTCCAAGGACCTGTTCAAGGGCAAGTTCATCGACGAGTGGACGGAAATGGCCCTGTCCTTGGACTTGCCGACGGCGGACGCGGCGCTGTTTGTGTCTGAAAGCATGGCGTTGAAAGACACGGACGAATTTCGTGCCACGCTGATGGCGTCCAAGGCGTCGGTGGTCATGATGGACTCGTTTGCCAACGACATGATGGAGTTGGTGGACAATGAGACCAAGACCACCAACGTGGACATTTCCGACCGGCTCGATAAGAAAATCGACCTGAACCGCTGGTACACTAAGTCGGCTTTGGGCAAAAAGAACTTGCAGTCCAACAAGGACTTCGACCCCGAGCTCGTAGACTGGTGCTACTCGCCCATTGTGCAGAGCGGCGGCGATTACGATTTGAGGCCCAGCGCTTTGTCCTCCGAAAAACGATTCGTGGGCGATGGTGCCATTCTCTCCTCCTTGGGCTTGCGCTACAAAAACTACTGCTCCAACATCGCGCGGACGTTCATGATCGACCCGTCGCCCGCTATGGAGGCTAACTACGATATTCTCTTGAGCTTGCAAGAGCACATTGCCAACACTTTGTTGCGGGATGGCAAATCCGCGCGCGAGGTCTACGACGGCGCTGCCGAATTCATTAAGTCCAAGAACCCGGACTTGGTTGACAAGTTCACGAAGAATGTCGGCTGGTTGACGGGCATTGAGTTCAGAGATTCCACGCTCATTTTGAATCAGAAGACTGAGAGAAAGTTGGTGAATGGCCAGATCATCTCCTTGACTATTGGCTTCAACAACTTGGTCAACGAGTCTGCGTCAAGCTCCAAGTTGAAGAGCTACGCTTTGCTTCTCACCGACACGTACAAGGTGGGCGAGAAGGAGGCCATTGCCTTGACACACTACCAGAAGGCCCGCAAGGAAGTCACATTCTACTTCAAGGAGGACAACAAGCTGATCGTGCCCAAGGCGGAAAACAGCGAACGCAAGTTGAAATCAGAAAAAGATAGTTCGGTCCAGAAGAAGTTGGCCATCAACGACGCCAACTCCAAAATCTTGAAGTCCAAATTGCGAAACGAGGGCGCCGCCGCCGATGACGTCAATGCCGAAAAGCTCCGTCAAGACACGCAGCGCATCTTGCACGAAAGACGTGAACAAGAAGGATTGGCCCGATTCTCTAAGGCCGACGCGACCGACGACTCGGAGTTAAGGCCCACATTTAAGAGATACGAGTCTTACGTCAGAGAGTCCCAGATCCCCAGTAACGTGAAAGACCTCAAGATCCACATTGACTACAAGAGCCACACAATCATCTTGCCCATTTGCGGAAGACCTGTGCCGTTTCACATCAACTCTTTCAAAAACGGGTCTCAGAACGAGGAGGGCGACTACACATACTTGAGATTGAACTTCAACTCTCCAGGAGCGGGCGGTGCAAACTCTAGAAGAACTGAGTTGCCGTACGAAGACTCGTCGGACAACCTGTTTGTGAGGTCGCTTACATTTAGATCCCGCGATCGCCAAAGGATGATCGATGTCTACAAGGCCATCCAGGATTTAAAGAAGGACAGCGTGAAGAGAGAGGCCGAAAAAAAGCAGTTGGCCGACGTTGTTACTCAAGGGAGCTTGGTGGAGATGAAGGGCTCGAGAATGAAGAAATTGGAGCAGGTTTTTGTCAGACCCACTGCGGACACCAAGAAGATCGGCGGTGTGTTACAGATTCACGAGAACGGATTGCGTTACCAGTCATCGTTCAGGGCTGACCAGAGAATTGATATTTTGTTCAGTAACATCAAACATTTGTTTTTCCAACCTTGCAAGGAGGAGCTCATTGTCGTCATTCACTGTCACTTGAAGAGCCCCATAATGATCGGCAAGAGAAAGACCCACGACGTGCAGTTCTACCGGGAGGCAAGTGACATGGCTTTTGACGAGACTGGAGGGCGGAAGAGGAAATACAGGTACGGAGACGAAGATGAGTTGCAGCAAGAGCAAGAGGAAAGGAAAAGAAAGGCCATGTTGGACAAAGAATTCAAGAGCTTTGCAGAGTTGATCAGTGATGCCTCGAGAGGCGCTATTGATTTGGACATTCCGTTCAGGGAATTGGGGTTCCAGGGCGTGCCTTTCAGGTCTGCTGTGTTCTGTATGCCCACAAGAGACTGTTTGATTTCCTTGATCGATCCTCCATACTTGGTTGTTACATTGGAGGAGATTGAGATTGCGCACTTGGAACGTGTCCAGTTCGGATTGAAGAATTTCGACATGGTTTTTGTCTTCAAAGATTTCCTGAAGCCCGTCGTCCATATCAACACAATTCCAATGGAGTTGCTAGAAGACATCAAAAACTGGTTGACCAATGTTGATATTCCTTTCAGCGAAGGACAAATGAACTTGAACTGGGGTGCGCTTATGAAGACCATCACGGCCGATCCATATTCTTTTTTCTCTGATGGTGGATGGCGCTGTTTGACCGGTGAAGGTGAGAGCGACGAGGAGAACTCCGAGGACGAGGAGTCTGAGTTCGAGGCCTCGGACGAAGACCCTTCGGACGAAGATGTGGCTAGTGAAGCAGACAGTGAAGACGCTTATTCCTCAGATGGGTCTGAAGGAAGCGGAAGTGGAGAAGACGACGAGAGCGATCATGGCGATGACTGGGACGAGTTGGAAAGGAAAGCCGCCAGAGACGATAGCAGGCGTGGCCGCGAGGAGATGTAGGGGACTGTGATGATCTGGGGGAGACACTTGTCAAGATTGCCGATTGGTCCGATTCTATTTTAGCAGGGACGGGTGATTGAAATGCAGCTACCGCGATCACAAGAAGTATATACTGGGGTATGCACAATAATAGTCATCAGGCGGAAGAAGGCACAAGAATCGGGTGGAGAATGAGAATCGGGAGAAGGCTTGCACAGCGAGAATCTTTAAAGCTCATATATTGTTCGACCGTCAAATGGTCATGTAAACCCTGCACAGGTGGAGGAGCATATGAAAATGACGTCTGAATTAGATCATGAGAAGGGGGTTGGACTTCTTGATTAACAGTCTTTTGGAGGAAAACGGCTGGAGAATGAGGTGTCATTCTGTGGGATGACGCTGTATGGATTGGTGATTTGGAATGGCACTATGACCATATAACCACAGCGTTTTCTGGATACTCCACATGGTGCAAACCGCATATATGGGACCTATTTGAGCAGTGTGATGGCAGCCGCCAAAGAGCACAGCAATTAGCATGCAGATATTAGCACATGGAATAGCACATGAACTAGAATGCCATAATAGCACGTATACTAGCGCTTAGGAAATCAAGAATACCCCATGACCAGGATCCAATAAAAAATACGCCATTGCAATAAAAATACCCCATAACCAGGACCCAATAAAAAATACGCCATTACCAGGACCCAATATATAATACCTCAGCTCACACCAGCACATACCCATCAGCACAGTTTCTATGGGCTATATGCAGAGCGCACGTACTAGCCCACAAAGTGGCGACGCCCGGTCAAACAAAATCAACCACTCGTCTCCTCCCCCCGAATCCCAAATCCAACCAATCCCCAAAAGCCTCCGGAAATATGACAAAAAATAAAACAGACCCGGCCTTCCTTCCTCCCGCCTCGTATGCCCCAAAAGGCGCACCGCGTGGTGCACGGGTGCGGCGTCGTGGCCCGTTCTCCAAAAATAGGCGTCTCGGCTTGTTCTCCACTATTTGGGCACATCATATACCACCTGTTCTTTTCCCGGGAAACCACTAGCCCACCAGCGGAACCCGCCTGTCTGAAAAGCGCAACCTCCAGTTTTCCAAAGTCCACTTTGTCCAGATAGAGAAAGTTCTTGGCCCATTCTGACTCCTACCACTGAACCCTAAGCTAAGCGAACAAAACTGCCGCCCACAAACCACCTTGGCATGAGCGATAACACCGACGACTACTCGTACGACTACGAGTACCTCTACAAAATCGTGTTGATCGGCGACTCCGGCGTCGGCAAATCGAACTTGTTATCCCGGTTCACCAGGGACGAGTTCAACTTGGAGTCCAGATCAACCATCGGCGTGGAGTTTGCCACAAGAACCTTGGAGATCGACGGCAAACGAGTGAAGGCCCAGATCTGGGACACTGCGGGCCAGGAGCGGTACCGTGCCATCACATCTGCGTACTACCGGGGCGCGGTGGGCGCGTTGATTGTGTACGACATATCCAAGACGGAGTCGTACGAGTCTGTTTCGCGCTGGTTGAAGGAATTGAAGGACCACGCGGACGCCAACATAGTGATTGAGTTGGTGGGCAACAAGGCGGACTTGGACCACTTGCGGGCCGTGCCCACGGAAGAGGCCAAGAGCTTCGCCACCGAAAACAACTTGTTGTTCACGGAAGCGTCTGCGCTTTCGGCGGACAACGTAGACTTGTCGTTCCATCAGTTGTTGAAGAACATCTACGAGATGATCAGCAAGCACCAGTTGGACACCAACGAGAACGTGCTGGCGACCAAGCCGCGGGGCGGGCCCACCATTTCCTTGACGCCTGCGCCGCAGGAGAAGGGCAGCAAGAACTCGTCCTGTTGCTAGAATACCCACCTGCTTTGTGACTAGAATGTATGAACTCGCCCCTCGCGGCCGTAGATACTCGCGGCTGTCCCACGCGGTGGCTTAGGGCTTGGGATGCTGGCTGAGGAAACTGAGAGGCACGAGCATGCTTGCTGACTTCGGGTGTCTTTATTGCGGTTGGTGTCTTTGAGTTCCTTGGGCGGTGGCCGGACATGAGGCGCCCCTTGGTAGACCGATATGGGGACACCGCGATGGGTCAAGCCTCGAGGTGTTCCTGAAGGGGGGTTTTTAGAGTCTACAGTAATGCGAATACACCGAGATATCCAGGGTCTCCAGAAACACGAATCCACCGAGATATCCAGGGTCTCCAGACACACAAAACACAGCTATCTACAGCCTTAGTGCCACCGTTTCCGTATGTTATATTTATAGTACAAGCTTCTCCCACCAAAGGCCCCGGGATCTCACACACAGCCCCTACTTTTTCACAGGCCCCCGTAGCTTGGTGCTAGAGGCCGCTATTTTGAGCGGTTTCGACACGCCCTTGCCTTCCCTCAATAGCGTTAGTCTCTTCTTGATGTCTGCAGTGGGTCCACTGATTATGGTGACATTCACCACCTGCTCCCCGCGCAAGATGACGAGCCCCAAGAACCGTTTTTCCTCCGGGATTCTCACCTGCCCGTCCACTTTGCTTTTTGCCAACTCTCGGTAAGCTTTCTTTGTGACCCGGGCCTCTTCGGTGTCTGCCAAAACGAGGTTCATGTGCTTGTCGAACGCCAAAAGCTGGCCTGAAAACGTGCGTCCATCGAGAATCGAGATTTTGAGTCTGTGATTGATGAGATCCGCCATTTTGGTCTTTTTCGACACGGTTGCCATTTTCGGGGGATGTTGGCGCTAGTAGATTTGGTGCTGGAGATGGCCATGTGAGATCTCGTGGGGGTCGTGCGAAGCACAAGAAGATGGCCACGGCTGAATCCGAGTTTGGGACGCCCGGCGATTCTGGAAATGTGGCTAGGTCTGCTGTTTACTGGGTGGCCTGATTTCTGGACCGAAGTGCTATTTTCCGAGTATAGTGTTTTTCAGGATGGTGTTTTGAGTATGGTGTTTTGAGTATGGTGTTTCTGAGTATGGTGTTTTTGAGTATGGTGTTTTTGAGTATGGTGTTTTGAGTATGGTGTTTTTTAGGATGGTGTTTTGAGTATGGTGTTCTCTGAATGGCTAATATTGCAAGTGGCACGGAGTGGCTTCATGAGAAGACACAGTACCTTAGTCTCGAGTCCACATGTTGCCCCAAAAAGAGCAGTTCACCGCAGCCGCCAGGAAACACCTGGAAGCAAGTGTTAAGAAAAAAGGCCCGCTCGTTATTTGCTAGTTCTGTCCTGGCATGGGAGCCGCATGAGAAGTTGCTGGAACCCAGGGGCAAAACCGAACACATTCCGTCACTCCTCCCCATTCTCCTGTCTCTCTTGCCCCTCTTGGTCGAGAAGTATGTATGCATTTTGTGCTTCGCGGGTGTAAGCTCCGTTCAGGCAGGGGATATGCCAGGTCTTCAGAGTCATCGTCCGCTGTGTAGCCGCTGTCCTGAACAGTGTCAGAATAACCGCCGGCGACTGCCTGAAGCTTACGGAAACATCATACATCGGAAGAACATTCTGTTCTCTTCGCCGACCTCAGGGTTCCCGTCGTCCTGCGGATATTGGTCCAAGAGAAAGATTGGTGCAAGTCAACCACACGAGGAAGCGCCAGCGAGCCCACGGCCATTTTTTTCACTTGGAAATGGCCCGGAGGACCGAACTGAACCAAAGGGCAAGCCCACTTCTGACAAGCCGGCCCAAGTCCCACTCCCTACAGGATCCTAACAGGAGTTTTCTTCAAGCAAGCTTTCGAATTCTGCCAGTCTTTCGCAACCTTGATGGCAAATCCCAGATGCTCCATGGGGTTTCAAGAAAACGGGGACCTCAATCTTGCAAGAAAACGACCCTAGGCCAAAGGCCCAATCCGGAGTCCCAGATCTCAGCAAATCAAGGATTCTACTTCGGAGTCTTCACTAACTAACTGGTTTGTGGCTAACGAGCAGAGGGCCGGCCCTAGAAGCAACGCGCGCCCCGCGCGCCATACTTAAGAAAGGCATATTTTCCCTCCAGGCCCTGGAGATCATAGGACATTGATTATTTGGCTGGAATTGACAACCTTTCTTTTGATCCCGTGCCACCCCAGAACCCGTGACAAGCCAGAAACAGAATGGCAGCTATCAAGGACGACACCAATAACGGCCCAGTTGAGGCCACCCCGGAACTCGAGGAAATTCGTGAGCCTGTTCATGGAGATGGCAAGGCCGACGCTGCTGAGCCTACAAATGAAACCGATGGTGCTGGCAAAGTGGTTCAGGACGCCGGAGGGCTCAAGGGGAAAAGCGTAGACACAAACGCCGAAAATCACGCTGTCCAAGCCGAAAAGACAGAGGAGGAAAAGCCAGAGGTCAAAGAGCCCGAAAGGCCCGAAAGTAAAGACGAGGGCCAAGAAATCCAAACCCTAGGCAACACGAAGAAAAGAAGCGAGGGCAATGGCACCCAGGACCCCCAAAAGAGAAAGAGACAGAGAAGACGCCAGTACGACGACGCACCCAAAGAAGAGCCCGAGTCGGAGGAAGGCGAGTCGGAGAAAACCAAACACGACGAAATCGAGGACGACGAGGACGACGAGGACGACAACTTGGGTGGGGTGGACGAGTCCAACATAATTTCCGGTGGCCGGAGAACCAGGGGAAAGAAGATCGACTACACCAAGGCCAATGCGGAGTTGCAGCTTCCCGCGGACGACGAGGACGATGACGAGGAGTTTGAAGACAAGGGCGAGGACGACGAGTAGCCACTATGGCCCGGCCTTGCTCACATCCTTGCACAATGCATCCAGTTTCAGTAGACTGAGTTATATTGTACATATAGACGAGAGCTAAGGAAAGCTAAAAAAGATAAAAAAAAGGTCTTAGATTATGATTTTTTTGGGATCCGACGCGCGCATACGTGCCACGGCCGTCAACCCGGGAAAACGAAACATTCAAGAAACAACTTGTTTGACCGCGATGAGATAAAAAAGTAGGCCCTGGCGCGGAGACAGTCCTCAATATGTGGCCAAGCAGTTGGAGTAAGGGTTAGAGGGCCTCGCGTATGCTGAGTCCATGTGCGGTTGCATCGACGGGTACGTAGGCGGGTAAGCCCAGATAGATGGCTGTGGAGCGTATGACGCGTATGACACGTACTGCCCCGGAAGCAGGTAGTGAAAGTTCGGGGGCCCAGGCATGCTCCAGTCTTGCGAGAACTTGGCGGGCGATGCGCCCATAGGCAGCGAGTACGCATACGTGGATGACACAGCAGAGTCGTAGAGCGGGGACGACGGCACAGAGGAAAACGAGCCAAAGTTGTCAGAGACCGGGGCCGAGGGCGGCTGGGGGTAGTAGCATGGCTGTATCGTCTGCTTGTGGCACCACGAGAGCCAGCACTCTTCCAAGGTTTCGATATTCGTTTGGAAGTGGACCACGTTTAAGTTCCAACTAACCGCGGCCAACCACTCGCGCTCCAAGGAGTTGAGCACGTCGACTTTCACGCCACTGGCGCCGAACCACGAAATGTTGGTGAAGGTGTTGTCGTCGTTGAATTTGTTGGCCAACACCAAGGCCACAACGAGCTTGACGAAGACGTCCAGCTCGGGCATGCTCAGGTGCGCGGAAGCCGCGTAGCGCTGGTTGATGTATTCCAAGGCAATGATGATGGTCAGTTTCGGCAAGCGCGTGGCATGCAAGATTGACACCACGGAAGCCTCGAGCTGCCGAGTGGGCGCCCGGGCCTGGCCAAGCATGCCGAACGTGCACCAGCACATGAACGCAGCCATACGGGCCGCGTCGTACTCCAACACGGCACTGATGCCGCCAGCGTGCGCAGGTGCACGTGACTGGCTGTCAAAAACGGGCGCTGGTGCCGGCGCGTACTGCGCGGCCACGGGGGCCATGGTTGCCGGGGCATAATTTGCTGGGTTCCCGTAGACCGGAGCGACGTAATTCTGGTAAGGCACAAAGCCCATCAGTGCGGAGGTGCGGTGGCCCGACGTGCCCATGGAGTGGGACGACAGGTACATTTGGCAGCAGAAAGAGAGTCCGGGGTGGGGCAGATATGTGAAGCCCGGATATGCAAACAGACGGCGAGGGCGAGAATACCCGTTTTTGTGTCTTTGATGTCTTCTTCCTGCGAAGTCGGATACTAGCGAAAGCACCGAGGTCAGGGAGGGACAAGAAGGAGAGCCGAGAGCCTGGAGCGACTCGGGTTCTCAGGTAGCACAGGACGAAGTCTTAATGAAAAGCTCGATTCCGTGTGGCTGGCAAAGATCTAAAAGATGTGGTTTTTTTTGCTGGAGAGGAAAAAACCGACACCCTTCTTGAAAACTTCCGGAGGCCGGCGCACTAAAAGGAAAAAATGCTGTGCTCAGGCGAGGCTTCACTGAGACAGGAATCGGGGTTGCGAGGGCTGCGGCGCGGCTCGGGCTTGGTCTCAAAGCACTCTTTTGCTATGGTTCAGGAGTCTATGAAAACGGCGAGGAAGCACGGGCAGGTGGAAGAATAAATAAGAGCGTGAAAAGCACCGCTTTTTCTGCAAACTGTTTGGCTTCGGCCCCGGCCTTTTTAGTGTTCTCCACCACATCGCCATGTGTCCCGCCAACAGGCCGCGTGGTCCTGCACACAGGCCCGCGGCTCGTCTTTGGACTTTTCGGGCCTGTTTCTGCAAGTAATTATGCCGGCGATGAGCAAGCGCAATAGCGCCCGTGGTCATCCGGTTGCTTGGGGCGGGCTTTGGTAACTGCCCCGCTTGTTGCAAATACCCCCGGCGAGTAAGGTGGTGCACATATCGGAGAACGTGATCGGCGCTTGCGGGCTTTTGGTGTTTCGTATTGAAATCCAAGGCAGAGACCAATCGGGAAGTTGCCCATCGAGCGCGGGCGGAAATGTCCGCAATACTTTACTTTGGTCTTGGCTGCCGGGCGCCACGCTCCTGAAAATTCGGCTGGGTTGATTTCGCTTTTTTGTCGGGATATCGTGGGGATTATTTGGTCCCTTCCACTTTTACTTGCGGCGCATTTTGCCACATTTTCGGATTTATTGGAGCCCAATTTCCGAATGGTCATTGATTTGCCTGGCGCTCACTGTCCACGCCGGATCTGTGTGTGCATTCCCACAGGTTTCGGGGTGCTGTTCTCCTTCACATTCCTCACATGCCTCCATACAGACGGCTAATAATACCCGCTTGCAGAACCATGACGTCGCCAAGCAACACCCTTTGCCTCGCTACAGGCTTAAACCATCAAAGGGTGGAAAGCAAGAAAAAGAAATGCGCCACCCAAGCAAGGTGGAGATCTGCTTGTTTACCGTCATTGTTTGCCTTGCCAGAGCTCTCAAGACGTAAGCATCTGTTGAAAATAAGAAAACACGAATATGCTATGTGGAGATGAGTCATCGCGCTCGGACTACCCGGGTGACTCGTGAAATCGCTGTTCTGGAGGCGTTTATTTGATGCGAGTCTCCAACTGGCCAGAGACCCGTGGAGTAGAAAACGGTCGCCCGTACCACGATTCGAATGATTCCAGCTACAACTGAAACCCCGTTTTCAGATGAATCTGCCAAAATAAATCAAAAACCCAATTAACAGTGTGCGCCATTGTTGGTTTAATACTGAGGGTCTCACTATGGTCTGCCATCTATTCTGATCTCTCCCGATTGGCAGTAAGGTCATTTTCGGGGCGGCTTTTAAAAGCATTCCACAACCACAGAGTTCAAATACCTGTCAATTTTTCTGTCGTACTAGCCCAAAATAGTGCATGGTTTTAGTCGGTAAATGGAACCAGATATTTCTGCCTAACCACACTTTCATACTGTGGGTGATGATGGAAAATGTCTTATGTGGGTGAACGAAGCATCGAGGATGTTACACAAGTCTCAGCTTGAGTTTTTCTCAAGCACAATCATCTAATATCGACATATTGATGTATTAACAGCGGTACGACTGACGTTGCTATTGTTTTTACCCGCCCTCGAGCCGCACAATGTCATCAGCAAGACCAGATTATACCAGCTTCACCAGACAAGGTTGTCATAGTGAGGAGTAAGTCCGAGAACGTGATATCTGCTTGGAACGAACAGGAGTGACAGACACATCTAGATAAACCCAATTAAATATATTAGAAAGCTATCAGTACAAGACCTAACCGAAAGAACCAGAAGAAACAACCCGAAGAAGCACACGAGTCAAATGCTCATAAAAAATCATGCTTTCCGCTGCCCTTGCACAGGTCGCACGTCGCCTGCGTGGTCGAAACTGAACACAGACCAAAGGGGAGGAAGAACGGTGCCGTTCACGGCAATGCTCTCATCTTGCTGCTCATGCTTGGACTTCTGGGTTTCGAGCTTGCTGATCAAGTGGAATGAGTTGATTTCCTTGTCGCAAGCCGCCTGCGGAGCCAACGAGGGTGATTGAGAGGGCGTTTGCAAAGGCGTGTCATTTGGCGAAATGATGAACAGCGCAGTCTCGCGACTGAGCGGCGGGGCAAGTGGAGCCATGCCCACGTGGTCCCTATTTCTTGCCACTGCCGCTTGCAAGTTGGTCATGGACAGGGCGGGTGAGTTGGGACACGACTTTTTGAGCGGCTGAGCAAACTCCAAGTTGAGCTGGCTCAGCGATGCTTGTCGCGGTACAGGTTGAAGAGCAGCTGTTTTTAAAGGTGTCATTCGCTGAAGCTGCGATAACGAATGGAGCAGCGTGAGTGAATTGTTCGACTGGCTGGGCTTGAGCTTGTGCACAGAGCCTGTGGAGGGCACGCGTTTTTGGAAGTACTCGTGAAGATTGGAGAACAGCGGCGCAACGGTCCGCGTGGCCTGTGATTCAGGCGAGCTGGCGAGCAGCTGTGTCAGCGAGTGGTCTGTCGAGGGCCCGTTCAGCTGCGAGAACACCTGGCTTTGCGCGGAGTTGAGCGACGTCTGGCTCTGCGACTTGCGGAACAGCCTGTCGTCGTCGCCGGGGCGATGGGGCATACAGGCGAACAGAGGCACCTGGTGGCTATGGTGGTTTTGGGGCAAATGAGGTGGGCCCTGAACCGGCGGGGGCGACGTCGGGAGCGTAAACACCGCGGGCATCGGCATCCGCTGGAACGACGCGGCGGGAGGTTTCTGGCCACCCTGCAAGGCCAAGAAGCTGGGAACGCTTTGATTGGACAGGAGCAGCGGAGGCGGGCTCTGCTGCTGGAAGTTCGGCACGCTTTGAGCGCTGGAGACGCCGGCGGGCATGGCCTGCCCGTGACCTGGGGCTTGCTGGACTACGTAGACCAGGTAGCCCGGGCCCGCGTAGTAGTGGGGCACGCCGGCTCCGGGGCCGTTGAACGGGACGGGGAAAGCAGCCATGGGCACCGCGTTCCCGCTGGCGTCGGTGTACATCTGGTACTGGGCCTCAAGCTTGCTGATGTCCTCGTAGCGGTTGCCGCGCTTGCGCCCCGTGGAGTTGTTATGGATGCGCAAGTGGCGGGTCAACTCGTCCAGGCGGGAAAATCGTTTCTGGCAGCCGGGGAATGTGCAGCGATGGGGCTTTTCGCCAGTGTGCGTGCGAGTGTGACGGGTCTGGTGCTCGAGGCGGTGGAACGCCTTGTCACACATCGTGCATTTGTAAGGGCGGTTGTCTCGCGCCTTGCGGTCGGGCTCGGCGGAAGGGGACATTTTGGGGCGATGGGGACGGGAACGGAAGCCTGTAGGTGGTGTGGGGAGCGCTGGAGCGGAACTCGCCGGATTCAACTGTGGTTTAGTGTTGAGTGCTTTCGGCTTATGCACTTTGAAGAGTGCTTTGGTGTAGAGTTTGTCGTAATCTGTGTTCAACCTATGGACCTCTTTGCTCGCCTTATGGACCTGTTTGTTTGTCTTTTGTGTATGGTCTTTGTCTTTTGTTTATGGTCTTTTTATTCGCCTTTGTGTTCGTCTTATGGTCTTTTTTGTGTCCTGAGGGCGCTTGCCTTTCTAGCGTCTATACTTCTAGCTTGCGCCGGGGCTGGCGTGGATTCTTGGCGGGTAAAATAGTCCTTCTTTTCTAAAAAAGGCCGAGTGTAGCGAGCCCAGATCCACGTGTTAGGAAGAATAATTTGTATGGTTCGATTCACAGGCCCTGGGTGGAGGCGGCGGCGGAGGACGGGATAAGGGGTGGTTTAAAATGGTGGGTTTGAAGAAAGGGCGGAAATGAGAAGAAGATACGAGTTTTTCCGAGGCCGATGTCTGTATGTGGAAAGAGGGCCGGGTGTTTGGGACGGCAGCCGTGAAATCCCAAGCGAGCAGAAGTGCGAAGGCGGGGCCGGCGCTTTGGGATTAGAGCACGACTTTCGGTGGCGCAGCGGGTTGGTGGCCCCGTTTGGGGCCGCGGGTTTGGGCGCTATTGGGAGGGCCTGATAAAAAGGGCCCGGATTTGCAGGCAATGCCACATCCCACAACAGCCAGGCTTGGGTGGTGGTACAGACAGCGCGGGGCTGGATGGCTTTGCTGCTTCATTTTTTTCTATTTTCGTGCTTGGAATGGCTGTGCTGGGGGCCAGTAGTAGTTCTGCCACGGCACGTGACCAGCGGCGGGGCCTGGCTGTGCGTGGGGCCCCGCTGGTTGGCCAATGCAAGAATGGCTCTGGAGAAAATCTCGGTGGAACCGTGGGGGCCGAAATTGCGACCACGGGGCAAGCAAACATGGCCAACCAATACGAAGATTTGGGACAAGGACATCCAGGAAAAACCAGAAGCTTGCGAAATACCTGCAAAAAAATCAGCCTGTCTTCAGAATCAGCCAACTCGCCTGATACCATTACGAAATTATTGTGGGGCTGCGGAATGAAGGGAACAATAACAAACATTCCCCACTTTCGAGCGATTCGAAGGGTGATAGGTTCGATGGTATATAGGTGTTTCCGTTTTTTATGATCAATATGGGCCCAACCTTTCTGATATTCCAAACGGTCCCAACTTTCACGAGAAGCAAATTGACACAAGTTACTCAAATCATCACCCAAAGGATTAATCACCCAATGGCCAAATCATTCGAGGGCCATAAGCCAGATTCGCATGCTGTGCCTCAAATCTTTGGTGGGGTCTGCGCACAGGCTGAGATGCGCTTCGGATCGTTCGGATGAGCAGCCTATATACAGGACCATACACACGCCCGGCATATACTCGGGTGCATGAAGATATTCCGATAATGTTCTCTCGGTGATGGGGTGTTTCCGCACCACTCGAAAGTGTTGGATGCTTCCTGAACCAAACCGCAAAATCATCACCTGCTGCCAATATGACCCACATTGCAGCTTTTGTTAAGATCTGAGTCTGTGGTGATGCGCTTGAGCTTTGCGTGTGTTATATCACACTCATCACGTCCTAATAGTGTTAGCGCATAAGCAAGTCACATGACTAGGATGCGACGGTAGCTCTGAGGAGGCCGAGTAAAGTCACGTGAGTGTTTTCCGCCGAAAGGTATAAAAGGTCGAGGTCGAGGAGGAAAGAGGACTTCCAGGATTAACGATTCGGTGACCACTCTAAGCTGGGTCCGTGGTAATTAGTTACTAAAATACAAATGAAGAATAGAACCGAAGTCGCGTTCTAATAAATAGCCAAGCGGACGTGCGGATCCGACATGCAGAACAGCATACAGTCTCCACCCTCACCTGCTGACGGTTTTCGTGCATCAAGTAATTCGAGCCAACATGTCGTCCAGCCTTTCACACTTGAGTTTTCATTACTTTTTGTTGGTAGGTTTTTAGTGGGCTTGTCGAGACTCGTTCATTCAAAATGAATCTCGCGCTGATTTACTCGGGCTAGCATGTGCCCTTAAGTCCGATATTGCCTTTAGAATACCGGGGGTTGAGCGCAAGTCGTGCCAAACCCCGGTATTCTAACCATGCTTATTATTTTGTACTCAAGGGTTGCAGCTGGCCAGGTCACTGCGCAGTACGCAAACATCTTTTGTCAGGTCTGATTATTCCCTATCCACACTATGCTGGCGTCATATTTTGAAATTGCATGTGGGTTGCCGCTTGTTACACATGCGCTTTAACAACCGATTGCAAATACGCACGCGGATGCTTTGCATATAGTTGTAAATAGTGCAGGTAGTCGCGCGAAGGTGCGTGGTGCTTATCATTTCTTGAAGTGGTCGTGCCTTTCGTATCTTCATTGTTCTGCTGAACCGATTGGGTACTTCATGATCGAACTGCCCCTTTATGGGCCGCAGCCAAAATCAAGCCACTTGTCGAACCACCCAAGATGTTCCAAGTACTCTCCCAATAAAAAGTCAACGTTCTCACCAGGCGTGATTTGTTCTTGGTGCAGTCGCGGCGCCTCTTTCAGAACCGCTTTTGAGTCCCATCCATTGTTTTTCACCGTTGTATTTGCAGCTTCGCTTTTTTGAGACTGCACGACATCGCCTGTAAGGTCTTCTGGCGGGGTTTCAAACTTCATGAAAATCAGATTGACTTCTGACGAGCCATGATCTGTGCCAAGATCACTGAGGCCTTTAAGTGACTCTTGGTAGTGGAGAGACATGATGTGGTTCATCATCTTGAAGAGCCAGCGGCATTCTTCAACCATCCGAAACCGCAGCTTTAGAACCAATTGTCCGTTTTCATCGTATACGGGAGAATCCTGTAATACCTGGAGAATGGCCATTGTGTCTTTTATTAGCCTGCGCGACTCTGCGACGTGGATCCCGCCGTTCATAAAAACAAGGCTGTTGACGCCTACGGTTAGAACGAGCTGAAGTGTAAGGTACCAGGGTGCGTAGAGACTACCAGAATCGAGCACTTTTTTGAGGAGATAGTTGATATCTTTGTTGCACTGCAAGATGGTGGAGATTTTCATCCCTTCGATCGAGACTCTGTGCCCGAAGATGCCAAAGAGCATCTTGGCATGAATGCATTGGATCAACTCGTAGAAATGTAACTTCACCTGCGCCTTAATCAATGGTGAGGGCTCGGAATCTGATGCGTTAGGCTTGAATATGTCTTTTTCGTCGTGAAACCCGTTGCTATCGAGCCACTCTCGTACTTCTTCAAACTCGCGTGCCATTTTTTCGGCGGTGATCAAGTCGTGGTTGTTCGAGTAAGCCAAGTTCAAGTAGTGGGCAAGACGAGCTATATGCAACATGGCGAACGCAGGGGCAGTGATCCAGTCGTCCTTCGCACTTTCCTTCCCAAAGTCGAGCAGAGGAAACGTGCGCTTGATCTCGTCCTCACACATACCGCTGATGCGGCCACCCTGTAGTCCGATGATGCGGTCGAACGAATAGACTGCGTAGAAAATGCGTTTCGCCTTGGCGACTTCGTACGCCGAGCTGTCGAGGGGTATCTGTTCATATTTGCCGAGTCCCATGGAGCGGCACATGTTGAGCGCGTTTCCGAAGCTCAGATGGCATGAGGTTTGCCGGTGAGAGATGCGCAAGTAAAGTGTGGAGAGAAGCCAGCACTGGATTAACTCGAACGACTCCCACTCGGCCGAGAAGATCAGAATCACCAGGTGTGCGTATTTGTAGAGCGTCTCTTCAACAAGCAATTGTGCCATGGCGGGGCCCGCTGGTTTCATGAACTCCACGAAGCGGATGCTCAAAGCAAGCACGAGGCTGACCATAGCCGAAAACAAAGCCACATTGTTGGTGGGCTGTTCTTCGCGAAGAACGTCGCGGAACGCCTCGTACTGCTCGCGAAAAACGCTCTCGTGGACTATCGCATAGAGCGGGTTGATTTCTTTGAAGAAGAAGTCAATGAGGACCTCTCGGTGTTCGCCGGAGAGCCCTGGTGGGTCGGGGAACAGCGGTAGTGGATCAGGCCGGAGATAGTGACATCCAGACATGTTGAACCCATAGTAGTTGGTGCGGGGTAGGTGCACCTTTGCCTGTGCCTCGGGTGAAAGGCCGTTGTATAGAGACGAGCAGAGCTCAATGGCCAACGCGCCCTGGTAGCGCCGGCAAAGCCGCCATGCGTTGCTAGTGGGCCGCTGAATTACGACAATATCGTCGAGCTTGTAGGGCAGACCTGTACTGTTGGCACAGGGCCCGTGGAATGCACCTTTTGCCACCACTGCCTCGAGGTGGCGCACCTTGTGTTCCAAGTATCGCACGTATGCCCCGTCCGACGCGTGTACACGTGAATCATCGTAGCAAGCGTGCCTGCCGGGCAGCAGCACCGAAGATGCACGCTCGTTGCCCTCAGTTTTCATGCGTTTCGCCGGCGCATACAGCGCTGTCGGTGTCGCCGAGTGCGATACCCTGGTGGCGTCCCGCGTATCTGAGACCTGAATTTCCACAGGTGAGACTATCTCTTCGGATCTCGGGGCTGACTCCACCGGAATCAGTGCCCGGTACCGGCACACCAGGTCGTGTTTCTGGCAGTTGTGACATGGGTATTGGCCGGTGCATTTGATTTTGTGTAGCCGGCACCGCTCACAGGCCTTGTTAACACGCACTCGCAGCCGGTCCATGCCCGTCACCGCGTTCACAAACGTGTTTTGAGGCATTCCCGGAGTTTCCGTGTCAGCGCCAGGCCCGAGGTCCAGGTTGTGTAGCACGCCACCCACAGTATGAAGAGCTGGCGGCAGCGGGCGGTCGCGCACCGAAGAGAAAAAGTTAATTTGGGGTAGCGAAGTGGTGTCCGGCACCCGAAGAGCCATTTCGGGCGGGCGCTGGGTGGGCGGGTTGCCGGTTTCGGGATTCTGCAAAAGCCGATGGTACCCGTGTGGCGTGGACAGGGCCGGTAGCACATGATGAGCATCGTAGTACGGTGGCACCGGGTATGCCGAGTGGTGCCGCAGGAGAAACGGCGGCGGGCCCGGAATTTGAGAATCTGGCGGTGACTGCGAATTGGTCATGGGAGGCGGTGGTTGAAAAGCCTGTGGCCACGGCACATGTCCTGGCGACGGGGGACCGTACATTATGGAGGCCAGAGCAAGGGATCTGCCGGGCGCATTTGCCGGCAGTTTGTGGGGGTCAAGATCACGCTTCATGATGGAAGAAGGTTTGAGAAGGCTGGACCTTTTGACTACCAACAAGGCTAGTAAGACATGTTATGGAGACGCTCAGCGAAGCACCAGCACCCGCACCTGCATGCCACGGCTGAAGCTGCGCGTGAGAGATAGCATTCTGCATGTGGGGATTAGACCATCGATGGTGGGGAAGGTCGTGTGCGCCCGCCACGTGGCCTGCGCAGATCAGGCGCAGTGTGTGCAGCACGTTTACGAGTGCGGCTGCGCTGCCAGATATTGCTTTTGTGTGGGTCACGTGACAAACCGACCGCAGTTTGTTGGCGGCAAGACGGGGCTATGCGAAAATAATTGTCTTAAGCGATGCACACCCCCAATGTGAGTCCTTAAATTTTTCGTGTTAGATGAGTGGCGTTCGAATTTCTGGTGTGATGACCCCGACGTCACGAGCTTCACAGGTGTGTGTGCAGGAGTTTTAGATATGCGCATACTCTCCCTTTTGAGTTCCTTGATTTTAGTTGTTCCGGTGGCAAGCTCGTGTGACCACCTTGTTCGTTTCCTCGTGTGAAGTGGGTGGCCACGAATTCCGCAGACACATTCTCTTGGCAAAGATTTTCTCGGGAAAGGGGCCGGGCAGAATTCAGGGTATTGAGCCACATTCCGCTCATGCATCAGTGATATTTCGGTCTAAGCGTTTGTGCAAATAACGTGCCTGGTAACGGTTCCGGCGCAATGACATCATCACGGTGTCTTAAGAAATACCCTCCCGGAGTACGAGACTGATATTCAGACCTGTGCAGGCGGGCAAGTCGAGCGCTGTATTGGGGCAAAGAGTGAATCACCGTGTATCACAGTTTTCAAGGGTTAACATGGGTCAGAGCGGCGAACTGTTCTACACCCAGAGAGAGTGGCTTGGCGGAATCCACGAGTCTGAGCTGGTTTTGGAAGTGCCGAAAATTGCGTGTTTTGTAGCCTGCTACTTCGCATGAGAATGTCACTTTGCACGAACGAAGGGCCCTGCACCTGAAACGGCGCCATAGAACTGAAAGGGGCCCTTCGTTCGGCCCGATAATCCCGCCGATTGACTCCGACCGTTTTTGTGTTTCATTGCACGCAAGAATTCGAGCAGCCGAGAGTTCCAATCCTGGGCCATGATATGCCCTTCGCCGGATTTTCACCCATCGTACATGATATGCACACGCTCGATAAAACCGCTGGGGAGATTCTCACGACAAACCAAATTTGTCCACCGTTGTGAATTAGCTGATCCAGACTAGACATGGGATCTCTAGGTGCAGAATGAGTACTGTACGCATCGGCCTCCGATATGGACTTGGAGCATTTGGAAGCTCCAATCAGATGCGGGCAATCTTTTTCGCTGAATGCATCTTATTTCGTAGGAGACATTTGATGAAGGTCACTAATGTTATTTCCTGAGCCACAGGAAGGTTCGGGCGGGTTGGCGGCTCTAGCGGCTCCGAACCGGGAATTTAACCATACCACCAAACCATTTTTCGCGATCAGGTCACAGAGGGGGCAGGCCTGGAGCCAGTGATATGGATGTGCTCCTGTTTGAATATTTCCGCATCAATTTTACAAGTCTCTGTCGGGATATTTGGACAATTTAGGCATTAATACTGTTGCATCCGTTCGCGACACCAGTCGTTGGTCGTGGCTAGTTCAATCCTTAGATGTGCGAATGTAACTTACAAGAGAATAGCTGGGGACCAGTTTCCTGGGAAAGGGCCTACCTACTTTTAAGCCCTGCACATCCCGGCTACAAGAAGCAAATATGTGGGATTGAAAATACTCCAATATGCCCGGCGTGCAAGAATGAGGTTTGTAGGCGATGAGCGGTGTGGGTTTGGCAGCTTCTGATACAGGCCATTTCTAAAGCATCTACTTGGATGATCCAATCCTGGAGTCATGACTCAAATTGTTCTTTCCACATGCAGAGCCACAAAAATATAGCCGGCGTTGTCTCCAAGTT
Source organism: Metschnikowia australis (assembly GCA_019285895.1). NCBI lineage: Eukaryota > Fungi > Ascomycota > Pichiomycetes > Serinales > Metschnikowiaceae > Metschnikowia > Metschnikowia australis. The sequence continues at coordinate 27,119 of JAGSXI010000032.1, read as the reverse complement.
TTTTGCTGACTAACGTAGACTATATTGCTGGGATACGCGTTTCTGCTCTGAGTAGAAGATAGGATTCGAACATGTAAAGTGGATCTTTTTCCGAGGCAAGAATGTGTTTTCCCGCCGGAGATTTTGGCAGTGCCGGGCTCAAGATACCAGGGATCACAGGTGGAAACAGGGAGTGTCCCTTCCTCCCACAAGACGGTTTTTCGGCATATTCCCGAGATCTAACTCTTTCAGCAGCCCAGGCCTGGACCGTGAGTTATAGCGAACGATGAGGCGTTGATTGCTAGGAAAAGTCTCTGGTTGTAGTATCTTTACTCAGAAGGTTGGTGGGACTCTAGTATAATACTTCCGACGACTAGCCATATCTGCCATTAAAGATCGCGGAGACGAACCATTTTTGAGTTACCAAGAATTGCCGACTGGAGCCAAGACTTCATTCAAATCTATGGGTCTAGGAAACTGAAGTTTCTGTTGCTTCACTTGGTGATGTCATGGCTACTTGGATTTTCTGGTAGTCTTCAGGAAAGAAAAAACAAACTTTTCCTGGAAGCCACCCATTTCAAGTAGTACTGCCGTGAAACTCAGTCACTGACGAGAAGATGAACGGTGGAAACCAGCCGCAGATAAATGAAACATGGGTTATTCTGAAATGCGCTACTATACTTTTGCCTCTGCCAAGATTCCGAAATCTGCGATTTGCAGAAGCGCACAAGATCGGCGAGTGCCGTCGCATTGGGCACCTCCCCACACCATTTCAAACTATATTTCGAGTCTCCGTTTCGAATCTATAGCAAGCAAAAAAGTCGGCTATTCAAGGGAAAAAATTAAAGACATTTGCAAATATCGACTCTATTTGGGAGTAAAAGGGAGGAGTCTTTCTAGCCATACAGCGATCTGCCGGTTTAAGGAGCAGATGTGAATGCTACACTGCAAGCTCAGGAATACTGCAAGCTTGTGAACAGGTCGCCGATTTTGCGAGACTGCACTCTAGACTGTTTCGCATTCTCCACTTGCCTGTGTACTTCCATCCAAAAACATAAATATAGTAGGCTGCATATAATAGCATCGCTCCATCTGCATTGGCTCCATGCCCATTTATGGCCATCAGTTCCACAGCGCTACTATTCAGCTGTGCGGAACGATTTTATACAGCTTGGTGATTTTCAGGTGTCAGTGTTTCCGTTTCTGATAGGAACCCCAACTGATGGAAACCCCCACCGCTACTCTGCAATATTCACATTCTGTATTCAAAAAAACAATCCCAAATTCGCGCGGGAAATCGATCTATTTTTGCTGTTTCGGAAGTGGCACTGCCTTGCTGCACGATCTGAGTCGCATGCGTCTGAAAGATTTGGGCACAGGGGTGCGGAGATTTTTCAGCCAATGTGGCATGTGTGATCTGGATCCCGAAACAGTACCATTTCTTGGAATGATGGCTTTCTCAGACGACGACTGCGAGGCAGCCACTAAACTGCGGCACTGCAGATACAGTGCTTATGGCTGCCCTCATCAAATTGTGTGTGACCTTGCGCACAGGTTGCGTATTCACTGCTGCGAGGAAATACATAGGCTCATATCCCTTCTAGGAGACGACGGACTGCTTGGTGGGCCAGAAATGTCTGTGACTCTTTTATCCCATCGAAAAATAGGAAAAATGGAATGTGAACAAATATGAAGACGAGTACCCAGCGTATGCATAATGCAAAATCATGCCGCATATGTGGCCGAGGTCTCATCTAGATGCCAGACATTCCCCATGCGCAGTTGTTAAAATGGCCTCTCGAAGTGAGTAATACGTCATCCATGAACATCAAGATGTACCAGAGCAGCTCATTTTCGCCTCAGATGGTGTATTGATTAGAGACTCAAACCGAGATGTTAGGCGCCTTACCGCCAACGAAGGCACACTATGTGTGAGTTGCCTGCACCGTTCTTGCTATCGTCAGATCCACCAGGGGAAGGCGACTGCAAAAACAGTGGCAACTGAGAGTGATGAAAAAGGAGAAACATATGCGAGATTATATGCACACCCGTAGGCACACGCAAGCACGCGAGTGATTTGCTAAAACGCATTGTCTGGTTACATTCTGTAATTGTTGGTGACAAGCACATGAACCATAGGCCGACGGCAAAACGAAATACTACAAATACAAATTCGTCTCCTTAGCACTTCATTTCTTCCCTATACAACCTCTATAGACTTTGAAGCTCATAAGCTTTTCTTACCTTTTTTTGAGTTCGCAGGAGCTTATGCTGCCAGAGTAATTACATTTTGCATTGCGCAGCTACGGAATGATTGACTCGAGACAAATCCGAGCATTTATTCATGCAGACAGTTCTGGCCGCGTGTCTCAGCGTTAAAACTTTTGACCTTTCATCACGAATGACCTTGATAAACTGAGAAGACTTGGCATGCACGCGGGCCAGTTGCTTTGTGTATTTGCTACAAACGAAAAACAGTAACATCTTGTGTTCCCGTTTGTGATTGGTTCGTAAGTTGAGGCTGTTACAAGATATGCAGCCTCTTAAGGGATCTAGGCCAGATACGGGGTCTCAGACTAAAAAGGGTGAGGAAGGTTTGGGCAAGTGCATTTTCTTTAGCAAGGTCACTGGCTCCTGAGATGCTTTTAGTTTCCGACACCAGGGCAGGCAGCTTTTGTGAACGTGTGGATAGCGAGGTGCAACTGCTCCAGTAAGCACTGTTTTTTCCAGCTCACATGTCTTTTCTTGTGCTTGCATTGCGATATGTAAGCCTGCAGGTTCACGACGCGTCTGGCATATTGGGGTTGCGCGCATGCTCATGAACCAGGCGTTGGGCAGTCGTACTGTGAACGTGGGAAACGCCATGGGCTTTCCGCGATGCAGCTGCAATGACGCAGCCGGCAATTTTTATGTTCTATTGTCGCATCAGCCCGCATAACATGCAGAGCCTGGAAAGAGCTGAAAGTATTAAAGATTGGCAATTCCACTTTTGAGAAGAAGGCCACAGTTCTTACACATTTCCCTTCCATCGCATCGCCACGAAGCCCTTCTTGCTATCCCCAGTACTCCATCCACACGCACTATACATTGACATGAGCGCATTTTCACAGACTTTTGTCACGTGTTGCTTTCTTATACTTCAGACGAAGAAAAGCCACGGGTCTTGCGGGAAGCAATTGGCCCGGGTAATAGACTCGCTTGATCTCTCGCCCTCCAATCTTGCCGTTGCTCTCATCTACCTCTCCAAATACCAGGCCAATACAGTCAATACTCTCGACAACAGCGAGTCGGACACACTCCATTATTACATGATCCTTGCATCCCTAATACTTGCCAACAAGTTCATCAACGACCAGAGCTACACCTTGAAGACGTGGCACAGCATAATCCATAAATGTTCCGACCTTCGGCCGTCGCTAGCGTTGTTGAACCAGCTCGAGCAGAACTTCTTGGCATCTTTGGACTTTGCCTTGAACACCAAGCATGACCCCCGTCTCTGGATGCTTTTCCACAGCTTGAACGCAAAACACGTGACACAGTTGTGTTTGGCGGTCGACAGCTCCTCAAGCGACGCCTTTCGGAATGGGGCTGAACGAGCAACCTCGGCGATTTTCAACTACGGATTGGCTACTCCGCAGTTGGCATTTCCAATCAGCACTAGCCCGCATTCCTATGGGAGTTCGATGATGCCATCACCCATAGAGCCATACACCCCGGTTGCGTTGCCTACAGGGCTTGCAGGCATAGCGCCAATGGCAACGCAACCCTTCCAATTGTATCCTCTGCCGCCCTTTCAGCAGACCCCGCAGCGCATGGCGTTGGGCGGCGACGAGTGGAGCCAATCTGCCAAAAGGCGGAAATTCGGCCATGAGAAGTGCGGCATGGCACTCGCATTCACTCCTGCATGCACGTTCCACTTTAACGTATGATATTTTAATGAACACCTAGCATATGGCTATTCGCCATCATTTACGAGACCGCCATTCCTGCTGTAGCATCCGGAGTCTTTCTGTCTTTTCACTCTAAATCTAGAATGGGGCGATTACCCGCACCTACTCCCTGGCCTCTGCGAATGCAAGTGAAGAAGTCTGGGTAGTAAGATCAGTAGGTCAGGAGCACCGTGCGTGTCGTGTATACAGATGGCCTTTGGGGCGAAAAAGAAAGCAAAAAGATGATACCCTTTTTTCAAGAAATGCTAATGCAAATAGGGGCCTGCGGATGCATGGGAGAAACAGCGATCCATAATGATTCAGATCTCTCCCGCAGAAAACCGCCCGGTCTCGCCGCGAGGGCACATGTTCTACAGTCAGCCGCTTTTTTAAAAAGTCAGCCACTAACTTACTGAATGAGTATTCCGTTAAGTGCCTGGTGCCAAGGTTTCATGTGACCTGTTCATTTTTGGGCGCTATGAAGAGGCTCTGTAGGTGTTGGTCGCCGATCTATATGCAGGCTCGGCCAATGAGATGCGTTTAAATGGGCTGTCGGGGTCATGCGAAACCCGGCAATGAGCTCAATATGGTAAAAATGGGCACCTGGCCCGCTGGTTTTGAGAATATCCTTATGTCGTTGATTGCTTGGCCCCCGGACTGGTGTTGTTGTTTCATGTTGGTTTCACCTGCCCCATTTCCGAGGGGCTAGGGGCATAGATAACTCTATTTTCCGCACTTTCTTGAGGGTGCCACAATGCGCATCGAGCACCACATTGAACTGTCCATAATGAATGGTTACATATGGACGGGCTGCAATGGAGAGCCCACAATAAAAAATCGTGGACGGGCGGGCCGAGCCTTCCGGAAAGTCTATCCTTTCGGCCGCCAACAAGCTCTTTGTATTTTTAGTTGCCCGGCCCGAGCTCAAATTACGAACTGGCTTTGTTTTATGTTCGCCATAAGAATATTTGACGCGGTGCTCTCGCTACTGCTTTCCGTTTGTTCGTACTTCTCGTAAGCCAAAAAATTCGGCCCGACAAAAATGTAAAAGCTAAAATTGGTGGGCCGAACTCGATTTTCGCCCGACAATCAACTTGAGCGTCCAATTGGGCATCCCTTTACGAGAAGTACAATCCCCCACGTCTTTCTCTTTACTTCTCTTTTTTTGGACTTTCACTTCTCTCAGATTCCTCGTCGTATCTACCTCTCGTAAAGGCGGCTCTGGACTCCGAACATGGAAATGTAGTACTTTTAACGATGTGTCCAATACCGGGCGCACTTTGGCATCTCCTATTGGCCGCCAGAAGAGATGTCTACATCACACAAGATGCCGGTCGAAACCTGGCAAACTTATCCGAAATGCCACCAGAAAGAGGACTAGTGGCATGAAATGGAACACAGATCATAACGGGATGCTGATCCCTAGCAGCATTCTATGAGCGATTCCGGCCCCTCAAAGTTATCTTGTCTGGGGAACTCAATGACAAACCTCCTCGGAATCTGTCCCTCTCAAGTTTGATGGACTGAGCTCCGAAAATGCATCTGGGCAATGCCGAGGAGATGAACAACACTGATCTGATTGTCAGTCTAGAGCCCTCCCATCAAACGGCAAAAAACATAAACTTCCATTAATCCCTGCACCAATTCGGAGTGATGGGCTCACGCTGTAAAGGTGTGATATGGCAAAGAGCCATGCGGGTTTGAAAGGCGGATCCAGATGCAAGCCTTACCCAATGTTCAGGTCTAATGTCACGGGGTGAAGAAACGAGACCAGGCGCGATTCCTAAGGCAACAAAACCCGCAGACATTTCAGCTTGGGACGTCGGGAAGCCTTTGGATTTCAAATCTTGTAGCATGGCACTTTACGCATCTGAGTTCAGAGCCCATTCAAGACCATGCTTGCCACATTGGCCAAGTCCCGGCAAAAGCGGCCGCATAGATCCGAATAACCAACATTTCCAGCCAGTTATGAAACATATCTTTGGAACGTCTGCAAGTGCTTGGAGGGTCAACCCTGCCGCGATAACAGTGTTCAAAAGACCGGATGAAGATGATCCCTAGACCATAAATGCGATCGGAGAAGTGGATATTCTGTCACTGGGAACGACTTCCATAATGGTTTTGGAGTGACACATTGTCCCAAGTGTTGGCTCTTTCTACGGGTACTGTTGTTGCAATATATATGCAAGTCAGGGCTCCTGAAGCTCCCAGAAGCAAATGGAACGAGAAACGCTTTCCCGTCGTGAGGGGCTTAGAACACGTAGAAAGGTCATACCTCCAAATACTGTAGTCAATCGAATGCAATATTGCGTCAAGCCGTTGGTTCTGTCAGAGCTGAGTCGACAATCTCAACAAAACTGGCAACTTACTAGCAAATAAGTTGGGAGAAATGGCCTGTTGAAGTGATTCCAAGTCGTGGTTCCACCATTTCAAGAGCAAAGAAAAGGTGCCTTGTTTGTGGGTACTTCCAGTCCATGAAGGCCTTCCATAAGCTATAAGGAGTCGAAGTGCCACGGAAAGCTGGGCCGGAAAGCAGAAAATATGAGAAAAAAGACCATGCGCTGCAAATGAAATCACTTTCTTCCAACAACATTCGTCTCACAGAGGCCCTCGTGAATTTGCCTGGCAGCCATTTGTGGGCATATTAACCTCGTGTGTTATTGTTTTCACGAGAAGAATGAAATAACAGTAGCAGGCATCTGAAACCCCGAGGCAGCTCAATTTGCATGGAGTTGCCCTTCCGTTAGCTAAGACTGCCAGGCGCAGTTGTTGTGTACTGCGGCCCTTTCACAAAAATCGAAAGAATGAAGGATGTTCTCAGCCGAGCCCTGAAATCGATCTTCGAGAAGCTAATTTGCCAGTGTTCTGGTGTGTGAAAACTTTGTTTCGGGAAATAAAGTCCTGTACTCAGCCTGACGGCTGGTTCAATCAGTTCTACCGAAAACAGAAACAGCAAGACAAACAAAATAGAAGCAAGTGTTTTGGAAATCATCATCTGAACTTTCGGCAGGCAATGGCCGATTCAAATCATTTCAGTGCGTACTAATAAGTCTGAATGCCTGGGGTTTTAGATGCACTTTCAACGAGACATGAAGCTGAATCCTGGGCCCCTACACTCCCTGGGTGTGATGACTTTTGTTGTCAATCCTAGGCAACTGGGTACTGCTTTACAATACGAGCATTTACGGAAGGCTCAAAGTTTGAGGCGTGGTTTCGCTTGAAGTCGAGACACTGCTTCCCTGTATAAGTCTTTTGTGCGTTCGTGGGTGGAATCTTTGCCAGCATGCCTTGTTCCTTGAGTCGGCATTCTGCCCTAGGTCTCATTTGAATCAAAGATAGACATTGGGGCTGCCGCTTCATGAAAGTTTTGCAAATATGCCGGGGCGATGTCCTTTTATTCTTGCGGGACAATCCTCAGTACATCCCTGACGCAAGATTCCGTGATTAAGTGTGGCAAAGTCAGACTGGAAAGGCCTTTCCAACTTCCATGACATCCATTGGACGCGAGTATGCACCCTGCTCGTCAGGTTTCCGTGTCATGAGCTCCACTACACTCTGAGTTCCAGATATTGACGCAATGGACGCGAATTGGTGAGCTTAGCTATAAGCATTTTTCCCCAAGCCCGCCAGAACAACCTCAGAGGCCACATTCTTGGTGAGCAGGCCTAGTATGAACTCTCGAGCAAACAATTTGTTCAAGTCCGTACTGTTGCTGGAAGCCCAGGTTGAATGGAGGGCGCGTGAAACCACGCGAATGTGCCTGGCTATTCTTGATCCACATTGTCTGGTTAATGATCTTCAGTGGCCCTTCCGTCTGCTCAGAAGCGCAACGCCCCTAGTACTTGGCTAGAATCCCCATACACACAGATCCCCGTGAATATTCCAACCTGGTGGCAGGAGGCCCAAGGGTATGACGTGTGTACTTGTCCGCGCCTAATTGCCACTGCTGGCGTCTCTTCACATAAAGCTTTCCACAGCACAGCTTCTTTTCGGAAACCTCTTTTGGTTGATTTTGTATTCCAGGGTATTGATGGTTCGCATGTACGCGCAGCATTGATGAGCAAAGTCACCCACTCAAAGACCAGGCAGGCCCCAAAAGAAAAGATTTGTTTGAAATCGTAACGCAATTTGAAAAGGATCAGTGCGGGCCCCATACTCCAGTTCCTTGGACGAACGAAACCAACAACAGCCACTGGCGTATCAGGTGCGCAATTCGGGAGGTGAAAACGGCACAAAGTCCGATCCTGCCTCTTTCTTTTGACACTGAGTGTTGGGCTCGAGCATAGACATGATAGAAAGGCCGATATTGAGCGTGGCTGACCGCGTGAAGTATGTATCTAACCCCTAACGATCAATCAAGCGCTCCACCATTCGGGCTTCCTCTGTGTTCTGCGAGCGGCATTCTATCTGCAGTCCGGCTGCGAGCTTTCAGAAACACGCCAAAAAGCACTGGCATGCCGGAAATATACGAAACCATCTACTCCAAGTTGCGCGAGGTGACCGGATCAGGAAATATCGTTTCTGCATGCAGCACGCCTACTCCCAGTGCATACCAGGTGTGCCTGCTGCGTTCTTTGATTGCTAAAACAATATCGCACCCCAGAGATTATTGCACCCCAGAGATTATTGCACCCCAGAGATCATGGCGCATGGACGAATCCGTTCACAACCGTGCTGGGCAAAAGCAGATATGAGAGTAGCCAGCTGGTCTGCCTATCCCAGCCTGCATGACGTTCGCATGCAGAGTGCAAGAATGAGAAGTAGCACCAAGCTTATGGACCCAAACCGTTTTCCGGCCGATTTGAGGCGCTGTTTGGTTCTTCGTTCCACCAGCTTTCTGCCGTGTTTGCTCGGCTTCTGATGATGCCCTTTCGCCGTTTTTTCTTGTTCTTTTTCTTCCGGGTCTAATTTCTCGGCATGTCGCGAGGTCCGATGGCCGCGACTCGCGAACCACGAAATATGGAAAACACATGGCCATCTCTTCTCATCGGTCACACCATGGCACTCGGAACATGCGCCATCTGCACGGAAAATCAAGCCAAATACAAGTGCCCCACCTGCAGCGTGGATTACTGCTCGCTTGCGTGCTTCAAGAGCGCAAAGCACTCGCATGTCTCCATCACCAAGGCTGCCGTGGAAACCACATCGGTGTCTCCAGTGCCGGAAGAAAGCAAAAAAACCCTGACACCACTCTTTGAAAAAATAGCCGGGGATCCCGTGATAAAGTCTCTTCTTCAGTACAAGGCTCTCCAGGTGCATATCTCCATTATTCTCAAGCTCTTGCTGGATTCGCTGCTCACGCGAGAACCCATCTTCGAAAATCGCAGAGAGATTGTCAACATGAGGCTCTGCGAGCTCCGCATGGGAGGCGCAGAAGAAAACGAGTTGGTGGAGGAGTTTGTGCAGCGCGTGCTTTTTCTACACGGCCAGAAAACGGTATAGGCTCTTTTGCTGTGCGTGGTTAGTGTATTCGAGCGGCCAGTATGAACCTGTGACCCAGATAAACAAGCTGTATGTCATGGCCAGCGCCGGAACCAAGCGCAATCCACCCAAGAAACAAGGAACACACCGCGCTTGCAGCCCCACGACACTCGCGCCAATGCACATGCTTGATCAGTGTTTCGCCCCCTGTTGGTCTCAAATTTTCCCGCCCCAAACAGCTGCGGGCTGGCTATGGACTTTATGGCCGAGCCTCACGCGAAACAAAAAGCCGCCCAAATCGCCGGTCTCGTCCAAAGCGTCGATTTCGGCCGAAGAATCGAGGAGTTTCGGGTGGCCCGTGGTGATATACAACTCGTCGTCTGCAGCACCACCTAGACCGGTGCACGTGACGAGCCCTGCTGGGAGCATGAACTTCTGTTTGACCTCCCCGCTGCTGTCATATTTGAGTACACTCGAGGTGCTGAATATGGCGTGGTAGAAGTCGCCCTGCGAGCTCCTGGAAAGTCCGTCGGGCTCGGGGCTGGATACCTCCGGGTACACGGGCTTCATCGCAAGCAAAGGCCGCTTGTTAGAGAGTGTCACGTGCTCGCTGTCAAAGTCAAATTGCCAAACAGTGAACGTCAACGAGTCAGTCCAGAAAAACGTCTTTCCGTCGTTACTGAAGGCCAAGCCGTTGGGGATGTACGCGTCTTTCACCATTGTTGTCACCGACAAGTCCGCAGCAGAAATGCGGTACAAGACTCCTACGGGATCGACTCTGCCCTGAGTCTTGACGGCGGGAAAATCGTTCATGACCCCGATCCAAATGTTGCCCCATGGATCGACAACCCCGTCGTTGGAGCGCAAGCTGGCTGCGGATTCTTCAGAAAGAGGATACCTGACCAAATAGGCAAACTGCTTTGTTTTGAAGCTGGCCGTGGCCACGCCGTACTTGGCACATGCCAACACGATATCTGGATCTTTGGTGAGGAGCACAGCACCCACCGATTCGCCCGTTTCCGCAAACCTAAGCACCTCGTGCGAGGCCTCCAAATCAGCCTCGTTGTCCAAACTGATCCGGTGGATCTCGGCAGCAATGATGTCGACCCATAGAAGCGTATTGTTGGCACGGTTATATTTGATTCCCTCGGGAAGGTGGCCTCTGTATGAGGGCAACAATATCTGGATGTTAGTGGGCAGCTCGACAAAGGATGGCGCAATGGAAATGCACAGACTCACTTGATTTGCCGATCAACATACATCACTTGCGTCGATGTTAAATTGCATGATTGGTGGGAAGAAGTTTTCACGGTTTTGGTGGCTCCCCCACTATATATGGCGCATCGGAAACATAGGTGTGGGGGTGCCGCAGTCGCGCGGGAATGCTACCGCTTTAGGAAGGTAGGCATATTAGCCGATGCAGCGAAGCGACAGGACGAAGACCTGACTTCGGCACATTTTAGCAAAAGCAGCTTGTATGGAGTAGTTTTTGATCCAGTTGATTTGCTGTGGTCACGGTGCCCATATACAGATTTTGCTAGGAACGAAATGCGTTTCGATTCTCAAATTGCATATCGCGTTCCTCGCCGGGTGTATTCATATACCTGACGATCTTTCACCCATGCCTGTATCTAATAGAGTGCTACTCGGCAATATAAACACTTCATCACAATGGACATTTGCGGACTTTAAAAAACAGGGCTTGCACCCTGCAGTAGTGCAATGACGGGACTGGAGCAGGTTACCAATAAGAAGCCATATTGCTTAAAACATCAACTCGCAATTTCAAAGCAAAATTCAGTATACAAGGATACGTCAAATCCGAGTTGACATCAGGAGATTCCCATGAATCTAGATCGACTCCATGGATGCCAGCCAGCACCCCTATTTACGAACCACGCAAAAGCCATATTTGCACTTCTCGCCTGCAGGATTTGATGGAACGATGGTGTATAGATTTGGGCTCTGATGCATGGCTGTCTATGCGTCTTTGATCCCCCACGTTTTCGCCAACTCCGCCATGGCTTCGGAGTTCATCAGTGCATCCACGACCTCAATCGGCACCTGGTTCTCACTGTGTTCCTTTCTGGCCATGGCGCCCAAATTTGTCTCTGTGATGAGCCTAAGCTCGAAAGCGCCGTCATTGTCTTTTTCAAGAAGCTCGTGCCACGTGAAGAGAAGGCTGTCCCACTTCCTAGTAAACGGGTTAATGTCGATAATGCTGATCTGCTCGTGTGGTGCGGGCACGTGCACATCCATGATGTAGTTTTTGAGGGTGAAAGACGACTTTCGGATGACCTGGGTCTGGAATTTCTCGAGCAAATCGAGGAGTTTTGGGTGCAATTCCTGGAGGAATTGGTAGTGGTTCATGTCACGCTGAGAAACTCCGAGAATCCGGCGGTTCTTCACGAAAATACGGAATTCTAGTGCAGAGTTCCAGTCCCTGGTCCACTGTTTGAGCACTAATTCCGGCTTGATGTGTAGGCCTTCATCTTTGTCCTCACAATCGTCGTATATATGGCCATCCAAGTCATGTGCAATATGATCCGAGGCATTTAGGAGAAGATAGACATCTGCATTCGACGTGCACTGGAGAGAATTGTTGATTAAAATCCACCGCGCGTCTTTTGGGGCTGACCAGTTGAGCTTGGGCATCACGTTTCTCCACTTGCTGACGACCTCTTGTATTTTCTCGTCGAAATCAGCAAATCCAGCACATGGATTCTCGACCTGGTCAGATTCCTCAAGATTATCTTCCCAGTCGCTATATTCATTATCACTATTTGCGGTTACGCGTTCATCGTAGCGAGCAAGTGGTAACCGAATACTGTCGCTGTTCAAGTACTCCAAAAAGGCGTCGGGAATATCACTTAGGATCGTGGCTTCCGGAATGTGGCTGGCGAAGTGCGGGCTCCACGAAGAATACGAGCATTGGTTCACCTGTGCGCACGTGATCACGAGGGTGTTGAATGTGAATGCCAGTTTCGTCATACTTTCACCGCAAGGCTTGGATTTAGAGCGATGGAACAATGAAGGCAATAATCTGGGGAGATTAGAGGCGCGAGATGAGCCCAGCACACCCGTGCCTCCCATCATATGGCCGCAAAATGTTTGAGCAGGGGAATCTGGTAAACATTGTATAGCTGCCTCTGAGAATAGAGCGTCTGATGGGCAGAGATTGTTTCTTGTGAATCAGAGTTGGTTGTTTTGACGGGCGTGGCGGTTTTGCGTGATGCAAACTGTCGTTAGTAGACTGCAGTATTATTTCTCCTTCTGGTCCAGAAGTCAGAATTTAATAGTTGGAATATTGATCACGAGAATCGGCAACAAGACTCATTTTCGGGTCTGACAGAGTATCAGCATGGACGGTAGACTTCTGTATTGGGAACAAAAGGCTCAATTTTGAAAACCACAAAGGAGAAGGCATCTTCGTAAAGACTTGCTATTGTGGCTTCTTGCTGCTGCATATGGTATTTGAGCCATGCTTGTTTGATGGGTCGAATGAACTTGCTCTTGAATCCTAGAGGTTTACCGGGAGACGACAGAATGGATAACGCATGAGCAACAGATTCGATCGAATCTCGCCGAGTTTCTCTCCGAGTAGCGTATAGAGTTTCAAAACTCTGAATATCTGCTCGCCCTATTCAACAATCGTTTCTCTTGGTATGCATCGTGAATTCCATGATTTTTAATACATTTGATCCACTGTGCAGTTAGAACGAATAAACACTGTGTGGCGTGTCGCAGTACAAGGCAGGAATTAGCATAGGAATTTCCAAGTCGGAGGTATCACACGGAAGAAAATCCGAAGGACAATGTCCAGATAGACGTTTTAGATCTTTCTACTCATTGCCAGATGGTTTTTGCGCAGAAGTGCACAACAAGAGGTTCAAGTTTTGTTTGAAAATTTTGGCTGGCCCATTATGTTCGAGAAGATGAGCACACAAGGATACAATGTTGGCTCCATGCTCAAATGTAACAACTTGCATGATTGGTGGCGTGCACAATCCTTCTTAAAATCCAACCCCGTGAAGACAGCACTAGAACACGAAAATTGAACAATTCTCGGCCACTTCACACAAGTCAAAATTAAACTAACCGGGAGAATAAATGCCACAAATATGCTTTCATATAAAGGGAAGCATTGAGAATTTATGAAGCTTCCCGCAAATTTTATTGTTGGTTCTTCGCGCGGCCACCGTCTTCTACCTTTGTCAGATCTGATACCCGCTTTGGGTTGCAAAACAAGTTTTTGGATGAGATGCGAGCGTCTCCAGTACCACGAGGTCTGAATAGGATCACAGAGACCTAAACCTCGTTTTTGGGCTCATTCTTGCATATTTCAGATGCAAAAACCACTTTGTGTCTTCCAAATGCAAACACTAATACGACTTTGCGAATTTTGCTTATCTCTTCAAGTGAACAGCTTCGAAAACTGGAGCGTATTCAGTGTTTTTACCACACCTAGTATCGAATATAGTCTTAACTATCAATGCAATGTCCCGCGCTTAGTCTGTCACGTGACCAATACTGTGCACAAGTTACTCGTCAAAACACCGTCGAAATAAAGAGGCACATGTCGTTTTCACGAGCAGGATGGATCCAAGAACTGAAAATGGCACATCAGCAAGCTCCGCCAACTGTCTCTCTTACCCCGCATGTATTAAATCATGACTTGTTTCTGGTGGCCCTGTTCCTGATTGACGCCAGGGCTGCAAAAAACTCTTTACCCTTCTCCTCGGCTATTGAAAAATTGCAGTGAAAATTTGGTGGCGGCTATAAACCGAATAAACAGAATAAACACAAATCCAAAGAGTTTGTCTTTCCCGACCCTGGTCATAGTTTCTTTCCTCAGCTGATGTTTAGCCGCCTGTTTAGCCGCCAAGGACCGGCCCCTTCTTGGTACCCCAGATCCCACATCCGTGCACCGAAAATAACGAGCAGCGCGCATCACGAACACCGGACCCGTGCACCGCTCGCCGAAAAACCAGAGAACTCGAAAAGACGACTTCCTACACTGCCTCTTAACTCTACCTAACGCACACATACCCCTCAAGATGCCCTCCGCGAGAACCACCGCGCCATCGAACGCCACGTTTCGTGATAAGGAGAAGCCGCAGGAAGTGCGCAAGGCCAATGTGCTTGCTGCCCGCGCAGTCAGTGACGCGATCCGCACGTCGCTTGGTCCCAAAGGCATGGACAAGATGATCCGCACAAAGAACGGCGAGATCATCATTTCGAATGACGGAGCGACTATTTTGAAACATATGGCGATCTTGCACCCGGCCGCCCGTATGCTCGTGGCAGTGAGTGCCGCGCAGGACGTCGAGGCGGGTGACGGCACGACTTCCGTGGCAATTTTGACCGGCCTGCTTTTGGCGGCCGCTGAGCGGTTGCTCAATAAAGGAATCCACCCAACGCTCATCGGTGAGCTGTTCCAGCGGGCCGCAGCGCGTGTCTGCGAAGTCTTCTTGGAGATGTCCTACCCGGTCTCTTTAGGTGACCGCGAAGTGTTGGTCAAGGCTGCGGCAACGTCGCTTTCGCTGAAGATCGTGGCACAGTACTCGCTGGTTTTGGCGCCATTGGCGGTGGACTCTGTGCTAAAGGTGATGAACAGCGAACAAACTAACGCCGACTTGAATGACATCCGGCTCGTCAAAAAGGTCGGTGGCACCATCGACGACACCGCATTGGTCGATGGCGTGGTGCTCACACAGACGGTGGCGAAGAACGCCGGCGGCCCAACGCGGATGGAAAAGGCACGCATTGCACTCGTTCAGTTCCAGTTGTCGCCACCCAAGCCGGATATGGAAAACAGCGTGGTGGTGAGTGACTACCGCCAAATGGACAAGATCTTGAAAGAGGAGCGTTCTTACTTGTTGAACATTTGCAAAAAGATCAAGAAGGCACGGTGCAATGTTTTATTGGTGCAAAAGTCAATCTTGCGTGACGCTGTCAGCGACTTGGCCTTGCATTTCTTAGCCAAGTTGAACATCATGGTCATCAAGGACGTAGAGCGCGATGAGGTGGAGTTTTTGACAAAGGCCACGGGCTGTAGGCCTATTGCTGATATCGACAACTTTGCAGAGGACCGCTTGGGCTCCGCTGACTTGGTCGAGGAGGCCGAGTCCGCAGGCTCCAATATTGTCCGCATTACTGGCATCAGCGCCAAAAACACCCACCCTACGGTGTCTGTGGTTGTGCGTGGAGCCAACCTGTTGGTATTGGATGAGGCCGAGAGGTCCATCCATGATGCGCTCTGTGTAGTGCGCTGCCTTGTCAAGGAGAAGGCCTTGATTGCCGGTGGTGGTGCTCCTGAGATCGAGGCGTCGCGGGTCTTGGCTAAGGAGGCCACCAGTTTGAGTGGAGTCGAGCACTTTGTCTATCAGGAATTTGCGCAGGCCTTGGAAGTCATTCCAACCACGTTGGCGGAAAACGCTGGCATGAACCCAATCAACGTTGTCACGGACTTGCGCAATAAGCACGAGATGGGCGAGAAGAACGCCGGTATCTCTGTGAGACGGTCTGGTACCACCAACACCTTCACGGAAAACGTCTTGCAGCCCACGTTGGTCAACACTAGCGCAGTGACCTTGGCCGCGGAGACAGTGAAGTCCATTTTGCGTATAGATGATATTGCCTTCAGCCGCTGATCTTCGATACCTGCGCCACAAGCACGTCTGCAACACCAAAAAGCCACGGAGGAAAACACGCATCGCACTCGATTGAATATATAATACACACCTACTGAAGCCGCACAGACCGCGACAAGCCCTTCTTGATACCGGTTTTTTCTCCTTGGTACGGGCCGCGGTTGCTGTCGTCGTGCACTTGCCTGACAGACTTGAGCTTCTTCTGGGCCTGGTCGTACCGCTTTCTTTTCTTGACACGAGCGTTTCTGTTGTCGTTGCGGCGGTGGGGCGTGAGGCCCTTGTTCTTCATGATCTGGAAGTTCAACGCACGTTTGCCCTGCTCGTCCACGTGCTCCGCCATCTCGCCCAACTTGCCCAACTGCGCTGCCTTCTTGGCATGATCGTGCGCCACGCGCCGTGCGTCCTTCAGCGCCAGCTTGGCCAGCCGGATGCTTTCGTAGTAGTCGCCCGCGTCCTCGTTGATTTGCAGGGCCAACTTCTCGTCTCCGGACCCGTATTCCTCGCCGTCCAAGGCCTCGCCCATCTGGGCCTTGTCCCCACCCAAGCCCTTCTTGCGCGCCTCTTCGACAAGCCTCTGCTGCCTCTCGAATAGCCGCTCGCGGTAGGGCAAGTCCAGATCGCCATCGAACCGCTCGCTGGCGGCGTTTTTCTGGACGGCCTGGTCGATTTTCGACGTGTAGAAACGCAACGACTTCTTGCGGCGGGCCTTCTCCTCCTGGTCGATGGCGTCAGGGACCGATGTCTCGGTATAGTCGCCCGCAGACACGGCCGTGGGCTTGCGGATGGATCTCTTGGCCGTGACGTCAATGTTGAGCTCATCGTCCGACACGTGCTCGTCGCCCGAGTCGGACATGTCCAGGTCCTCGTCCTCGGAGTCTGTCTGCAACCGGCCGTCATCGGAAGCGGGGGCTTCGGGCCGTTCGCGCTCTGTGGCATCGGGAACCTGAGGCTCTGTGGCGTCTTGTTCGGTAGGAGACATTGCGCCGGAGCGGAGCTCGCTGGCCTGCCTCCACACTTCCCGAGTGGTGAGAATGGACTCCATGACCGGGTTCTCCTTCATGGAGAACTTGGGCCCGGCACGCAACTGGTCCACGAAAATGGAGAAGTACGAGGAGATGGAACTGAGGTACGCGGCCAACGCCACGGCTTTGGCCTGGGCAAGCGGCGCCGGCGCGTGTTTCTGGAGCACCGTGAGCTGGGGGCGCAACCCGTTGAACTCCTTCAAAAGCGGCACGAATTCGGGGTGCAGCCCGGTCAAGTGCTGGAGCTTCTCGCTGTCGTCTAGCGCGGAGAAATCGACAGCGGCCTCCTCCACCACCGCGCCCCCAAAAGCGCCGTCCGGCGCGTCGTACCGGCCCTCGTTGTTCTGCCAGTCCTGCATTATGTCCTCGTCCACAAAGTCGTCCATGGCGAGCTCCTGCAAGTGTTTTTTCTGTTGCCTGAGCGCCTCCTCGGCCATGTCCGCACCGCCATCATCGTCACTGACATCGTCGCCGCCGTAGTAGTTTTTTTTGGAGCCCCAGCGCTCGCCGCCGTCGTTGTCGCTATTCTCGTCATCCTCGGCGCCGTCGCTGGCCAAAGCCTGGTCGTCCTCGCTGCTGGACCCGTGGTCAGAATCATCGTTTTGGTGCTGGAGCCCCAAGACCTCCTCTTCCGAGTCGTCGTCCGACGAGCCGCCACGGAGATAGTCGCCGGCCTGATCTAGGAGAACCTGCTCGTTCCTGGTGTCGAACGCATCGAGCTCGTTGTCCGAAAGATCGTGTGTGCTGGCCATTTTGGGATGGGTAGTAGAGGCGGTTCTGTTCCGAGACCAAGTTGAGCATCTCTTCGGCGCGCTGTGTGCAGGCCGCGATGCCTTCCACCGCACGGCCGGGCACCAAGACCCAACTCCGGGGCCCAAGCGACGGCGGCTCATAAGGGCAGCGGCCGGCAGCGGCGCTGCAAGGGGTTATCATAGCGTACCCATTTGAATTTCACACTAGGTGTACTGGTCTCGGTACTAACTATCCCAGATGGACTGATGGGGTAGAGTGGGAAACGATAAACAAGGCTGCGACTTGTGGTGAATCTGTACCGCATACCTTGGGCTGTGAATCCTCGCGTGTGGAAGCCCTGCGCTCTGTATCGAGTGGAACCCTTTTATATTTGGGCAATTCGGTAAGTTCGGACAGAGAGCCTTTCAGTTTCAGGCTACGACATACACCCCACAAACTCCAGGGCACTGGCGCAGAACACTCTCCAATCGCACGATTCCCTTGTCAAGCTACTACCTTCGTCTCCTGTGGCTGAGTCGCTTCGGCCAGCACCGCTGGGCTGGCGCCTCCTCGGCAAGTTGTGGGCCTGCATATAGCCAGAAGCAGTCCAGCGGGTGTGACGAAATCTCGGGTCCGGAGAATGCTGGTTTCTGTGTTGCGGATTTTCTGCGGCCGGGCCGGATGTTTGGGGTGGGCTGGACAGACCCGGCGCATTGCAATGTGGTTCAAGTCGGAGAATACACGTGGATCCAAAAACCCGACTGAGCCCTCTGTGGAGGTTTGTGTCCAGGTCTCGGCTTGTTGATATCAGGAGCCAGAAGCAAGCGAGTCCGGTTTCTTTTGACCCGCTACTGCTCTTTTTGTGCGAGCAGCTGTTTCCGCTGAATCGGGCCATGCCAGGCTGGAGAGCTCCCCGAATTTCGGGAAATCCAGCCGATGTGTGGGGGTGAAACCGCTCTTTCGTTCGCACGAGTGCGGCTTCCGTGGCGCAGGATGCTTTTTTGTCTCCGTGAATATATGCGATTGGAGAAGTACAGCAATCTTCAAAACTCAGCTTTGTTGGCCGTTAATGGGCAACTTTGTCTGCCGTCTTTCTGGGAATATTACTTTGTCGTCTTTGCTAGGCATATTACCTAGCCCTAGTCCTGGGCCATCTGTCACAACGCCGCCCGAGAAGCTGCAATTGAAGTGTACTAATCTCCGAGCCCATTTTTTCAGGAGACGTGTTTCTATAACACAGGTGGTTGTGAAGAGCCGACATCTGTCTGGCTGCCCCGTAACATATAAATTGGATACTGGAACCAGCTGAAATTTCGAAAGCCCCGGGTCTTCTAGGCAAATGAACAGTTTGTGGGCTCGGAACACGTGAGCCCTGTCACTAGGACTTTTCCCTCTGACGTATATTCAAAACGTTTCCGAGACCAAGTCGTATCTGCTACATTTCGGTCAGAAGACACAGCCCTATGGTCATTGGGGTAGTGATTGAAGCACACATTTGGGGCCAGGTAAAAAAGGCTAAACATCTGTTTCCTAAACTTGCCATTGCTGTTTTTGTTGGCCCGAGCTGGACCAGATCTGAGGGTCATTGGGGAAGTGATTGAAGCACACATTTGGGGCCAGGTAAATAGAGGCTAAACATCTGTTTCCTAAACTTGCCATTCCTGTTTTTTGTTGGCCCGAGTTGGACCAGATCTGAGCATAGCGGCTCAGCATAGTCCGGTTCACGTTTCCTGCTTTCCAACACATATGCATTGAGGGTCCATGCACTACTTGACAAGTTCCAGGGAGAAGTCCTTGCTTTGAACGCAGCTTCAAGTCGAAAGTTCCTGGTTCGCCGCAGTCATTGTCCCAGGCAACCGAGAAGCTCCTTCTTGCTTGAAGGGGGAAATTCGAAATGGGGTGATGGGCACTTCTGGGCGTCGTTTAACTTCATCTCTTGGATAATTCTGCCAGCGGTGAAGAGTCCACAGCGTTCTTTAATGACTTCACTGGAGTAGAACTCATTGGAAATTCGCAGAACAATAGCTCCACACTCAAAGTGTCCCCAACATGCATAATAGACCTCAGATACCTGGTCTATTGCAGGAAATACGGCGAGTCATACATGCTGGCTGAGTCCATCAGGAACCAGCAAAAAATAAAAACTAAGAAAGAAATCTCAGTGACTCTGGCCTCGCTGGCGAGGTATATAAGGTCACCCACCGGTTCGGACGATATCCCGCAACTACAAGAATTCCTTGACTGGCTAGTGCCCAGAGGACGGGATACTCTCAGCTCGAGAACGCAGCAAATATTTGGACTTTTTTGCACAGCTCTACGCATCTAGAAGAATGAGAGACCGAGCCATGGACACCGCACTAGCACCCGAATATTAGAACTTTTGTTGACTTGATGAAGTTTTATGCCGCTACTACAGACATGCAGCTGTGTACGTTCCACTGCCACTGGCAAAAACCATGCGAAATTCCAGAAGTGCGCCAGTGAGTTTTGACGCCTTCCTTAAAACAGTTACTGTTGGCGATTCAGTCCAGAGAAGTTGGGTTAGTAGTACAAGCTACCCACTGAATTCCAGGCAATATCTGCGAGCGGTTGAAGAAATTCGATACAAACAGATTCGTATCTCGCAACTGTCGAGTAAATTAGGAATGGCGAGAAATAGAAGATTTAGGGCCACTGCCAGGTGTTGCGAGCGGACCAAACTGTGTTCAGACATTTTCATTCCATACCCCTCTTTTAGGGGCAGCCCGAGGATTCTTTTCAGAACTACCCCGATGAAAGGCAACATCTCATTCCCCACCGGTTCAGCAAGATCTACCGACTGAGTGCTTGTGTAGAAATCGCCTTGATTCTCGGCCCCAAAAAGGTTCAAATTTCTAAAGCTTTCTCGGGAAATCACCACCTCAACCTAGCCTGCTCTGAAAATGGAGAAATTGAGGGGAAAGGTATCACCTTTAAGCATGAGTTCTGGGAGACCGCGGAAGATACCATGATATTGGGCGCAATTCACCCGACCAAAAGAACCGAAAAGACAGCATGAAGGCGAATCGCTTATTACATCGTCCCAAGACGAAGTGGGAGAACCCGAAATTTCCCCTTTCTGTCTTGAATTCTCCTCAGCTCGCCGACTGCAGCAATTTACAAGACGACAGTCGTGAGTCTTTTCGGCGTACGTCATGCCTAACTAAATACGCCGGATAAGAGATGTTTCAGATACTGCAGGGTTGTCTGATTCATTTGCAAACATCAATAATCAGCTGGAAACAGCACCAGAGGAGCATCGGGGTTTACAAGTCAATTAGAAAACAAGCTCAACTGAATATTGCAAACACTTGTCTATGGCATTGCATAGATAGGTCAACAAAAAAGGAATTATTGGCATGTGCTCGGCGAGTCCATCATTTACGGTATTGAGCTTGAGCATGAAGTTATTAAACAAACAGAACATCAAAGCAGTAGGGAAATCCCTTTGGACGACTCCCAAATAGGCACCTGATGTCAAAATGCTGATACTTCCGCGTAATCTTCGGCCCAGATTATAGCTCATACGTATTTGATTGCATATGCACCGAAGTCCCAGAATGCCATTTTGTTATGTTTGTTTCGAAACGACTGATTCTCCTTCACATGATTTGGGATGCTGCGCTTTACCATCAAAGCCACCTCTTTAGAAACAATGTTTCGTACTCTAAATGGAGATTGGTGGCCTTTCAAAACTGTGACAGCGAGCCCGCCGCGAGGTTCCAGGTCAAGACGGCCTCCAGCATAATCACTGTCATGCTCTTGAAAGACATCGTGTCGCACAAACTGGAACTCGGGTATGCGTTGCCTGTACGCAGATTCTCGCCGGTTCTCTTCGGGGATTCTGGAATAGTCTCAGACTCGGTCCGCCAGACTCTCCGCCAGCCTTTCATTGCTTACACCACCCGCATCCTTGGGTTGCGCCAGGCGCTCCACGTCAAACTAGCAAAGCTAGAGCTCAGCAACAAGAAGGCGTCCATCCGCACAGGGAAAATCTTAGCGGAGCTTTTGAGGCTGTATGACTTGACTGTGCTCATTTCATCAACAAGCCAAGGCTCGTGGGACTTCGATTGAAATATCCAAGGGCAGCTCATCCATTATTTCGTGAGCAAAGTGAGGGTCTCCCAATTAGAACGGCCAGTGAAAAGTTGAGTCCAATACTCCGGGACGAGCTTTGCAAATATTATACATCCAAGTTGATGACCATGGATATAAAAGCATGGCAGTGAGTTTATTCAAGCTGTTTGCATAAACTTCCCAAAAACAAGGGGAAAATTGGAATACTAATTTACGGCTGCAAAGTCGAGATGTAGTAGAGTTGTAAAAGGCTAGTTGGCATAGCATGAGGTAGAACTGACGCATAGAAGAAGTTGTAAGATCTCAAATAAAGACGGAATATTATTAGTATGAAAAACATATTAATGAATTAGAATTCAAATTATGTAGTTACACTAAAAATAATAGTCTTAAATCTTATAAATCAAAAGGTATTCTAAGAGTCTTAATACCTGACTATAATGGTAAATCAATGCCATTAGGTATACCTTCTATTCTAGATAGAGCGTTACAAATGTTATTAAAATTAGTTTTGGAAGCATATATGGAGCCATTAGAAGATGAATTTTCATTTGGTTTGAGACCAGGTAGAAATAGTCATCAAGTTACATCATATATTAATAATCGTTTACAGTATAATAATCCGGGTGTATCCCCCCTTCGGGTAATATACGTAAGGAACTAACATATAAAGAGCGTACATATAAAGAAACAAAAATGAAATTAGCATTACATGATATAGAGTGAATAAAAGATAAGAGAATACCTCTTGATCAATTAGATCCAGTAATAATGTCCCCGGGGGAATATTCAGATAACTATACCTGGTTATGGTAAAACTGTCAGGAAAAAACAAATAAATGTACCTGATTCATTATATGATAAAGTTAAAAAAAAGATAATTCAACTATGTATGACACTCAGTATATTATTGATGCTGATGTCAAGGATTGCTTGATGACATAAGCCATAAATGACTAGTTGATAATGTACATATGTTAATAGATTATGAATATATTGTTAAGTATATTGAAAACTAATATCCATGAAGAAGAAAATGTTTTGAAAGAATATGCAAGATTTAATGAAGAATGTAAATAAGCTCAAAATAATGATGCAAATATTGATATTTCACTAACTACAAATAAATAAAAACCTTGTATTATACCTCTTTTATCGGCTATTGTATGATTGCCTTAATATGTACTTCAGCTACTGTATCTTTGAATCATAATGTTAATACAATAATTAATATATATATTATTATTTATAAATGAATGACTTGTTAGTCCTTTACTTAAATTCATTTCTCCAAATGATGTAAACAACGGTCATGGTGATGGTGTTACTAAATGATATGGATGTAATTGTATATATCCTCTTACTTCATTTAACATTTTCTTTCTTTTTATTATTTATTTTATTTATAACTTTATACTCTTTACCTTTATATTTATATGCCTCTAAAAAAGGGGCATGATATATATATATTTAATATCTTTACCTATCATTGTTAGATACCGGAAAACTATTTTTTTATACTTCATACCCTATGAATGAGTGTTTTATTGTTCTTTTGTATAAAAGTACCTACAAGATAACTTATTATAAAAAATAACTGAATCCCCGGGGCCGGGGGAGACGGGGGACAAGTATTAATTAATAATCTTATTATCATTGATATATGGTATACATATTTAATGATAAATTATAGTCAAGTACCCGGTTACAAATAATTTAGATACACGTCTTTCTCCAGCTACTAGATCAGAAGAAAGTGACAAAAGTGCAAATTCTGGATTCTCTGGATCATTCAGACTGGACGCTGGATGGCTGTTGTCAGACGTATCTTCTTCTGCCACAATTCCGGAAAATGCTGCACGCTCCTGCTCATCGTCATCGAGGGAGTTATGCCTGAATGCAAATTAAGCATTTAGTATCAGCAATGGTGCACTTTACCTTCCTTTCAGTCTTCCGCTTTTGATATCACCATCGTCTATTTCTTGTCGGTATATCCTTTTTTAAAAGTGCCGCGCAAAACGAATGTTCTCATGACTACGTCTTTGTTTGACCGATCCGGTGTGCTCTTTTAATGACTGAATCTTCGACAGATTTCTGCCACACAGGGGCCATAAAGTTAACTCTGCTTGCTGCGGTCCTAGTCAATCCATACGAGGCCAACCTCATCTCCATAAAGAAAGTACTCCCTCGTTCGTCTCAGTGATGAGCGAAGCAAGAATATTCAAGTTGTTTGGTCTTCTTTTGCCCCGATAAATTAAGCGTATATCAAGTACACACCCAAGAGCTCAGTAAGGTGGTAGACATTATCCTCGTACGCAGAGAACACAATCGACTTGATCCCGTCTTAAAAATGCATATGGCTAAGTAAAACAATTTCTGAGAAGCTGCTCTAAGAATTCGAGCTCGTTTAAGATTGAATTGCTCTTTTTTTGAATGTTGAATATGAAGCCAGTGCCACCATATCAGTTCCGTGGGTGGAAACTGACTGCTTACATCTTCTTTGTTTTTAGAACCCATCATAATTCCTCTTTACTCCGAGAGTATCGAGTTCCCGGAGAGTTCCCAGCGTGGAAAACACCCCTTTTTAGACTTTCTCGAATCGCAGCCAACAGTCTTTCCAAAAGTTTTTGAGGTTATCCCAACCTCGAACCTAGCACCGCTCCATCGCAAATCAATATGAATCGGTTTATTGTAATAAAATTCTGCATTGAGTGCAATCGAAGAGCATCATAAACACCCATGTCATTGATGGATTCTTTCTCGTACATTTTACACCCAGGGCGGAGCTGAAGCGAGTAGAGAGTCGAGGATGACGCCGGAACAATAACAGTATTATTTGAGTCTTTGAGAAAAGATCATTTCTTCGGCAGATGGAACTCAAGAAATCTCGTAAATTGATCTCTGGGTACCGAGAAAGATCGGCTTCTGCATTGATGTATAAGCAGACCGCTAAATCTTTTCCAATGATCCATAAATTTGTGAGCCCAGCATTCAACTTTTTTGTTTGGTCCATCTGTTCATGCGACGGTGAGTTTGTGCATTGCTTCTCGCCATCGTATCTTTGACGGCCCAAAAGAAGGGGATTCAAACAGTGAGTTCTTCTTATCCGTGACAGAACCGGGCAAAATAATACGAGACCATGCCATAAAAGAAAATTTCGACAGTATCCTTCAAATTTGGTTTTGCAAGGCTGAGGCATTGTTCAGCCAGTTCCACCTCCACAGCATTATATACACGAGTCGATCTATATCCAGAGGCACAGTGTATAGGCGAAGCTTTCAAACTGTAATTTGAGAAGAAAATCGCCAATAATTTGAAATGTTTTCAGACACGTAGAACGTCGCTGAAAATTCGGGGTTTAATCAACAATAAAGCCTAAATGATCGGTGAAGTCTCAAGCCAAATTCACCATGAAGAAACTCCCCATAGAATATGCACCACGAAGACCGTTTAACAGAAACCCTCTGAAATGCGTATTTTGCAGTTAGTGCCTCAAAGGAAAGGAACGTGTCTATGGGAATCACCTTTTGAAATTACCTGATATCAACAGCGATCTGATAATCTCTGAGCTCCCGACGCATGGATTAGATAAGGGGTAAATATCGACGCCCGAAAGCTACCAAGAGACCGTTGGCGAACGAGCCAAATTATTTTTTTATGTTCTTTTTTTCTCTCTATGGATCTTGGCTCGTCTAACTATTTTTCATTCATGAACTGTTCAATTTGAAGTCTGTTTTGCTTTGAGTTATCATCGATCGATCATTCTGACAGTCGCTCAATTCCAATCATGATCTGAATGAAAGACAGGCTGGGTGTTATGCCCAAGGATCTTGCAAGAAAAACCCAGCTCGGTTGAATCTCCCATTACCCCAGTTTGCATTCGGTTCCACTCGAATTATCACATTAGCGTGTATTTTTCTACGCGTCATGATATTGCAGCTCTTGGAGAATAAACTTGAAGCTAGTTTAGCTCTGTTTAGCCTGTCGGGGCCTTTCTTCAAAACTCATTTCCGTCTTACTTCTATCACTTCACTGAAGGCCGAACAGTCAGCTGACTCCTTTGAATGTTTCACCTATATCCAGTCCACTGGCGCACTCCGATCGATTTCCACGTACCGCTCTTCCATGTCTAGAGATGCTGAGTTGGTTGAATTGTGACTGGGGTTTTGGAGACTCAAAAAAAATGGTATTTTGTCCCTACAATTCCTTCAAAGTGAAAGATACGATGTCGACTTGGTGAATCATATAATGTGTGCGCGAATCGGACAGCCCGATTTCGCAGCCATACTTTGCTAGGCCCGACTGCAAAAATCATTTTTCCCATATAAACGGGGGTTCGCTCGTTTTTTCCAAACTCTCTTTTACCCTCCATCTTTCACGAACACACGCTTGATCATGATTGCACAAGTGCTTTTCTGCTTCAGAATCATCAATTGCGTGTCGGCAATCGCCGGGCTCTGCCTCATCGATTATTGTCTATTCATGTTCCTTCTTGAACTCTCAGACCGGGCAAAAGCTGCCGCCGTGGACTTGACAACTGTTCAGATTGAGAACTACCACTCTGCTCCTTTTGGGTCTGGACCTGAGATCCAGAATCATAGTGGAAACACTAGCGTTGGTTTCATCTCCGTTCAATTAGCCGCTGCCTCTACTGCCTTTCACCCCGAATGTTCAAGCGGCTCAGAAACTGAGTGCTCTTCTTCTTTCTCCCCAACGAGAGAGAGTAGCTTTTTAGGATTATCCGATGTGGATACTGGTTCTTCTTCCGTTCTTTCTTTCAATTCGGACTCTAAGCTTGGCTCCTCGGCTGGTGGTTTCTTTGTGAAGCCAGCCGTAGTGGTAGACTGCATTGAGACTGACAAGATCAAAAGAGCGCAAAAGAAATACTACCCGGGTAACACTTCTGTTTTCAAGGGGGAATCTGAGAACAGCAATTTAGAAAACATTGCCCTGCTGCTTGTTCCTAACCTGGAGAATGATCTGGAATCGGAGTGGCAAGTTCAAGGTAGGAAGCGCAGAAATTCTCGTGGAAAGGCTATCAAAAACACGGCTACAGTTTCTGGATCTGAGGCAGCTACTTCTATCAAGGAGCTCGCCAGACTGTCAGAAACTGTTGTCCCAAGATCCCCCCTCTCTAATAATCCTTTTCTAGTTTTGGCCGATCAGGAACCACGCCCAAGCAGATCGTACATGAAAGTTCTGGGAATGCCCAGGCTCTCTTCTCTTGGAAACGCGATTCCTGATAACTTTCTGGTTATGGGCGTGACTATGAACCACCACGAAGTTTC
>JAGSXI010000031.1:0-71272 GCA_019285895.1 Metschnikowia australis | reverse complement strand
CCAAAAAGCTACTTATACTAGAAATCATCTTTAGATACAAGTAATAAACAAAACAAAAAAAATCATGGTGTAACTCAATAATTCCACTAAATGGAGGCCGATCCACTTTTAGAACCACACTCCGTTTAAAACCTTGGCCTTTCTTGAAAGACCATGAAGCGCTCAATGATTGCACAGTGAAATTTATTGCGTTGCCGGAAGAAATTCTAAATGTGAGAGGTTGAATGACCAGAAAAGCAATTTCGAACAATTTGGGAGTATTGTGGAGTGAAATAACCAATTCTGGAGTAGAAATATCGAGTATGGATGGCCCAAAATGCTTTTGCTGATCCAGAAGCACTTTGATGTGCCATAAATTCAGAACCGTTTCACACTCATGACCTGTGAAGTGGATGTCGGAATGCAAAATTCGCTCCAAACTGAATGAGAAGCGACAAAAAAGGATAACCTCCTAGGTAAGTCAAATCTGTGGATACCAAGGCCACTACAAAACTTCTACGTGGTTTCGGTTACCAGTGCCGTTTTCTGCTATATATGTATAGAGTTTCCATGCGTATTTAAGCCGTATGTCGTTCGCATTTATGAAGAGCTTCAGTCTATACTGTGCCCAGCTCGTTGTTTTTTTGGCCGCCTCGCAAAGCCCAGGGAAGAGGCGATTTCGATAGTAATGGGCGGGCTCCAAACTATCGTCTTCCTGGGGAAAGATCAGCGTACCATTCATCGGCCTCCTTCAAAAGAAGGCCTTGTTTGACAAAAGAAGAACACGTAGAAAGGATGAGGTGGCCAGTAATGACGACGCCGTAGTAGAAGTGGGTGGCGCTGGCGGGGAATATTGGGAAGGGAAATCAAGAATCCCAGTTTGAGTCGACTTGGCGGCGGCTGTCACAGCCATACTCTTTGATACTCTTTGATACTCTTTTATGGGTACGTCTCAGAGACATGGAATAGAGGCTACCAGCCCAGGCAGGAGAAAAGAAGAAGATGGAAGAAGAAGATGAAAGAAGAAATGTTCCGATGGTTTCTTGTGTTTGAGGCGTCTTCAGACACAAACCAACAGAACCAAGAAGATAGTAGATCAAGCCAAATACACCCATGCACGCGAATCCCATAATCAATCTCGTTTTCCGCCCACTTTCTCGATGCCGATAATCCCAACAAATGTCGGGCGAAGTTCGCCATCCCCAAAACAATCGATGGATGAAAATTCCAGCATTCCGACGCTCACGCCTACTACCTCGCGCAGCGCTAACAACGGCTTGTGAATTGGGCTCCAGGCCCAAGGGAAAGCCCGACAAAACAAGGTGGGAAGCACTAAACAGAACCCCATTCCAAGGCCCAAGTCGAATTCCTAATTCCCGAACCCCGAACATTTTCCAGTGTCCTGAGCTCGCTTCCGCCCCATCTCGCAGAATGCCAAAACACCAAAACACCAAACCACAAAAACACCAAAATACCTAAACACCAAAATACCAAAACACCAAAACACCAAAACACCAAAACACCAAAACACCAAAACACCAAAACACCAAAACACCAAAACACCAAAACACCAAAACACCAAACACCAAAAACACCAAAAACACCAAACACCTCTCTCCTTCTACCTCAAACAAAAATCCCCCATTTTCTCCAAATCTTCCCCGATTATTCCAGACCCTGAACCGCTTCCCGGAACCCCAACATGGCCCCAGCCGGCCTCCTGTACGCTGCGTGCGGCAGCGAGAAAACAGGGCCACATGGCATCTCTAGGGCCACGAGCATCGCACCTCAATTCGTCCCGCGGCCTCCACCAAAACGCCAGCCCACGCTTTGCATCTCCCCACAAAACACGCTTGCCCCCCTGAAATCTCGCCCCGCGTGCCTCCCGAAAAGCTGATCTTCTCGGAAAACTCCCTGACCCGCCAGAACCCCGGGATCCCTGCGCAGCTCCCCGAAAACACGTTTCTCCGTGTCTCTCTGCCGCCCGGCCCGCCACAGACCCGGCTGCCCCCCAGAAACGGGTACTCAGAGGGTACTAAACGGCCCTGTCTGGATCAGGAAACAGCCCCAAACGACCCGTCTGCCGCACGCGCCCCATGAGCGGCGTCCACAGCGAAAAACCGCCGATGCTGCTGCCCGTGCTGAATACCGACGCCGGCACCAGCAGCCCGCCGGCGGCTTCGCGCATCTCTGCGTACGCCCGGCTTGATTTTGCCCACTACACGTTCTTCGTGCAGACGCTCCAGGTGGTTTTGGGCCGCAAGTCCAGCGCGGAGCTCGTGCTGGCGTTCCACCACTCCGTGGACGTGCACCTTGGCTCCAAAAAGGCCATTCTGCGGCGCCACGCGAAGATCTTCTACAACTTCGGCACGCAGCGTTTCGAGGTGCTGGTGCTCGGGCGCAACGGCGCGTTTGTCGACGAGCGCTTTGTGGCCAAGGGCCTCACGGTGCCGTTGTGCGACAGCACCAAAATCCAAATCGGCGACATCGCCTTCACGTTTGTGTTGCCGTCTGTAGACCCGGCGGATGCGGCGGCCGCTGCGGCCGGCGCGCCGGCGGCCCAGCTCTTCAACCCGGCGGACGCGCTCAACTTGCGCAGCAACTTGTACCTGAGCACGGGCCGCCAAGACTCCAAGGCGGAGCTCGTGCGCCGGCTTTCGGTAGCGCGGCAAAAGTCCTTGGCGTCTTCGCTGAACGATGAGATCAGCACGCTTTTGAAAGAGCTCGAGACGTTGCACGGCGACGCAGTGCCGGACCCGGGGCTGCTCTCGCACGCCGAGCTCCAGCAGGAGGAAGATGAGATCGATGCACTCGTCCAACAGCACCACCTCGGCGAGAACATGAACGGAAGTTTGGTGGTAGATGCAATTTCGGCGTCGGATGGAACAGTGGTGAGTGAAAACCCAGTGATGGGTACAACAGCGGTCGAAACCGCGTCCAGCTCCACCGGTGATATGCCCCACAGTCTTGGCCTGGTCACGGCTGGAGCTATCGGCCACAACGCTGGTGTTGAGGGCAGTACCTCTCCCATGCCGCCCGACCTTGCCTTGGACATCCGAATGTTGGACCAGGAAGTGGCGTCGTTGGCACCGCTTATCGACGGACACGCAGCCTTGGCCCTAAGTACGCCGCCGAAGCCGCTGGTCCTGACTCCCAGTGGGATTTCCAAGACTAGGACGCTCCAGCACTTGGACGTGGCCTCCCTGATCGGCAAACCGGTGCCGCGCATGGGCAAGCCGGCCACCATCCAGC
This sequence comes from Metschnikowia australis, assembly GCA_019285895.1. Classification (NCBI taxonomy): domain Eukaryota; kingdom Fungi; phylum Ascomycota; class Pichiomycetes; order Serinales; family Metschnikowiaceae; genus Metschnikowia; species Metschnikowia australis. The sequence goes on along the minus strand of JAGSXI010000031.1, from coordinate 68,041 downwards.
CACCCGCAAACCGCGTCTACGGCCGGCCGCTGGGGGACCCGCTCGGTTCAATGGCCCACGCCGGACAGCTAGCCCAAAACGCGCTGCCCGTTCACAACACACTACCGGCACACCCCTCCGGCTATGCCGTCACCGCCACGCCCTGTTACGGCACTTACGGCGCCTACACTACGCCCTACAGCATAGTCACCCGACCACCGCCGCCGCGGCTCCAGGTAACCGTGGCCACTATCGCCCACGTGCACGTGCACAGTCTGTTCCAACCGTTCCGCGCCATCAAGACCCATGTGGGTGCCCAGCGCCAGGGTGCCGTGTGCGTTCCCAAGGCCACGCTGCCGCCTTCCACCCACCCCAAAGTACCCTTGCGTCGCAGCGATGCGGCGCTGCGCCGGCCGCTCCGGCCGCCCGTGCCCAAGGACGTACCGGACCAGTACCGCACAAAGCCCACGGTGGCCATCCTGGCGATGGTCGCCAGCGCGTTGCGCAGTGCACCCGCTGCACCGCAAGGCCGCACGCTTGTGCAGATCCTCGACCGAATCCGGGATCTCTACCCATATTATCGCTTCTGCCCGGACGGCTGGCAGTTCCCGGTCACGCACATCGTGCGCTTCCACAAAATGTTTGCCCCTATGATAACACTGCCCGTGCGTGCCGAGTGGCGCTGGGCCGTCGACCACTCTTACCTCGCTGAACGCGACCGCGTGCGCCGCCGCCAGCAGGAGGCCGCCGTGGCCCGGGCCAAGGACGCGGCCCTCCGCGCCGCGGACTACCGCGTACGTCCGCTGAGTGCCCACTATGGCCTTCTAGCGCGGCCCCACGTGTCTGTAGACGGTGTCGCCAGCGTGCCAATGCCTGGTGCCGGCTTGCAGCGGCCTCGGGGTATGGCGGACTTGGCCGGTGACGCGCGGCGCGACGGGATCTACGACAAGACGCCGCCATTTTTTCAAGCCACGATCAAGGACCAGCTCGCGGCGAATCGCGCCAAGGTGGCACCGTCGCTCGGCGCGCCCAGCCCGGTTCGCCAGCTCGGGAAGCCGCCAAGCTCTTTGGGTGCAGCGCACGTGAAATCCCGCCCAGCAGGCCTGGCAACCTCGCCCGTGCTGCTGGCCATGAGCGGTGACACTAAAAAGTCTTTGGGCTACTTGCAGAAGGAGTTGTTCACACTCTACAAGGCGCGTAACCTCACGTACAACACGGGCGTGACGACGGAGATCATCACCAAAGCGTTGGCCACCACAATCGCGCAAGTCAACATCATCGGCGCCAAGGCCGGCTGCGGCGATAACGCCTTGAGTTTCTTGGTGGAGAAGGCGCCGCAGCAGGTCAGCAAGATCTTGGACATTGCCTTGACCAAGTCCATCAAGGAGAAGCAGATGGCCGGTCCGGCCACCCGCACGCCGACTCCACAGCGTGAGACGTCGCCGCCCGCAGGCTCTAGCTCCTCTAACCCCTCTTCCAGTGGCACCGCGGCTTCTCCCGCTGCGTCCTCCAAGACTCCCGGCCTGTTGCGCGCTCCTTATGTGGGACTCTCGAAACCACAAAGCTTCTCGAGGCCTGGGACGTTTGTCCGGCCGCCGCAATACGTGGCCAACAGACCGCGGCCTGAGAAGCGGCCCAGCGAAGACCCGGACCCCGGTACCAGGAAGAACCCAAGGTCCGACACCGCTAGTGCGGGGAGCTGACCGGGCCTGGGCGAACATTCACCCATAATGTTTCGTGGGCATCACGGCGTTTCCTGGATTCTGGATGATTTGCTGACTCGGAAATACCGCTGTTTTTTGGGGGTATCAGGATGATTCGATGTCTATATGATGGAACTAGTTTGTCTAAAGAATTCATCGCGTTTTGTGGATCTGACGATATGTCTATGGTTTCACGCTATTCCGGTGGTCTCATGATATTCATAGCTTACGGTGATTCGTGGGCCTCATGGAATTTCGAAAGTTCAAGGATTTCCCAACTTTTGTGGATCTCTGGGTGTTTCAGAAACCTTCATGAAGTTTTTTTGACCTCACAATATTATGATGATGTTGTGATGTTGTGATGTTGTGATAACCCGAGCGTTCTATGTATCCCAGGGTATTTTCGGAATCTCATAATATTTTTGTCAGAGTGCTTCGTGGATCTCTGGATGTCTCAATATCTCAAGGATCCCAGAACGTTTCTGGGTCTCCAGAATATCACAACTTGTTCGCGACTACCTATTTCTGCGTGTATCCACATGATAATCACGACGTAACACCATTGACACAATGCCTCTATGTCGCCTCCTCCATATGCTTGTGAAGCCCAACATGAAAACCTCAATGCCGTGGCTACATGGACCCCGAGCCCATTTCGCACCCATTGCAGATATGTCCCGCTAGCGCACTATTCCTATGGCCGCGGCGATGCGGCCGAACAACCCGAAAAATGCCCCTGAACACAAAAAACCGTGCTTTCAGGCCATCACCCTTCCAGACGACTGTATCGATATCCGCTTATGGGCCCTGGCCTGGTGTTTCGTCTGGTGTAGTGTCCTTCGTCTCAACGTAGCCTGCATATAGAGCACCGTGGCCTCGCACTCATGAGGTGGCGATCGCTCAAATACACGGCAAGCACACTCATCCCCAATACCCTGCATCATCCCCAGTCCCTCGATCGATTTTGGGCCTGAATCCGCATTATATAACAAGCAGAGTCCACTTATCTCACGTGCCGCCCCCCTGAAATTTCCGCCCCTTTCCACGGAACCCCTTGTGCCACAACATCACGCCCGCTGCCCCTAGAAAAGCCGTCCGAATCCTGGATTCCGCCACACAAAATGAACACCATCGCCAGCCAGTATACCCACGCGGCACAATCCCAACTTCACCACGAGTATAGCACGGGCACGGCCAACTTGGCTGCGTCGGCACCGCAATTGCTGTTGGCGCCAAGCATGGAGGTGCCGCAGATCCTGAAACCCGCCGAGTTCTTGCGGGCTCACACAGACCATGCCGCCAACCCGGATTGCAAGATCAAAATCGCCCACGGCACGACCACGTTGGCCTTTCGCTTTCAGGGCGGCATCGTGGTCGCCGTCGACTCGCGTGCCACGGCGGGCAACTGGGTCGCGTCGCAGACCGTCAACAAGGTGATCCGAATCAACCCATTTTTGTTGGGTACAATGGCCGGAGGTGCCGCGGACTGCCAGTATTGGGAGACTTGGTTGGGCACGCAGTGCCGCTTGCACGAGTTGCGTGAGAAGGAGCGTATCTCCGTGGCCGCTGCGCTGAAGATCTTGGGAAACTTGGTCTACCAGTACAAAGGTATGGGCTTGTCTATGGGCACCATGGTGTGTGGCTACACGAAGAAGGAGGGCCCTGCAATTTACTATGTGGACTCAGACGGCACCAGAATGAAAGGAGACATGTTCTGCGTGGGATCGGGCCAGACTTTCGCCTATGGTGTCTTGGACTCCGAGTACAACTGGGACATGTCCGTCGAGGACGCATTGTACTTAGGCAAGAGATCCATCTTGGCCGCTGCGCACAGAGACGCCTTCTCGGGAGGTTCCATCAACTTGTACCACGTGACCGAGAACGGGTGGGTGTACCACGGCAACCACAACGTCGGTGACATCTTCTACGAGATCAAAGAGAATGAGAAGTCGTTCAATAATGTGGAAGGGTAAGGCGCCTTCCGCGCGGCCTGTGATCTAGCAGCTCAGCTCACTAGCCATGGTCCCAGTGATCTGCCGGATAGGGCATCCCTTCTTCAGCGGAGGGCTTCGGGCCTCCAATCTTGGAGAAGCCGGGCCGCCGCGGCCAGGAGCCGCTCTCTCGCGAGCACCCGGCAGACGCGGTGGCCCAAGACAACCGCGCGAGAGCAAGTAGTGTAGATAAAGCACAATACAAGAGATCCCCAATGGCGCCAAAATCTTTGCGCCGATCTACGCGGACGGGGGTTGCCGGCGCTGTCTCCACGCAGCTGTTACAAGTGCCCGCTTCCCGTCATCTCGTCAAAGGCCCTGACTCCGACGGTGTCGTTTGTACTGCATATGGGTAGGGCATGCGCCCTAGTGGGTAGAAGCACGTGACACGCTCGGCGTGCTTCGCACATCTGCTCCCATTGCGCGCACCACTCGGCCCTGGTAAAAAAATTCACTTCTGTCTCAGGCACTCTTTATCCATCAAATACAGCCAAAATGTCCGCTCAAAACATTATGCGTGAGTTGCGTATCGAGAAGTTGGTCTTGAACATCTGTGTCGGTGAGTCCGGTGACAGATTGACCAGAGCCTCCAAGGTGTTGGAGCAATTGTCTGGTCAGACCCCAGTCCACTCTAAGGCCAGATACACGGTCAGAACTTTCGGCATCAGAAGAAACGAAAAGATCGCTGTCCACGTGACCGTCAGAGGCCCTAAGGCCGAGGAGATCTTGGAGAGAGGTCTCAGAGTCAAGGAGTTCCAGTTGAAGAGAAGAAACTTCTCTTCCACCGGTAACTTCGGTTTCGGTATCGACGAGCACATCGACTTGGGTATCAAGTACGACCCAGGTATCGGTATCTACGGTATGGACTTCTACGTTGTCGTGGGCAGACACGGTAACAGAGTCGCCAGAAGAAAGAGAGCCAGAGGTGTTGTTGGCAACTCGCACAAGACCAACCAGGAAGAGTCCATTGTCTGGTTCAAGCAGAAGTACGACGCCGACGTTTTGGAGAAATAGATTCGTGGGTTCCCCTTATTTTCTAATGGAATATTGCACATGTTGAGCAAGCTGTAGTTTGTAGCGTGGCAGGCGGCCGTGAGTAGGCACATGCTCGGAGGTAGAGTCTGGGCCGTGGGCTCTTGGCCTCCAGAAACCGAGAGGACTCGAAAGCTCCCGAACAAGCACCAGCTCTGACCGCCGCATTCCAGCATGCCAATCGTGAAAATCGACATACTGGTGGCAAGAGCTGCCAATCCCATATCACATGGATAATGTGATGAGCTCCAGTCAACTCGCTGGTGAACTTCGAGGGTTTGATAGGGCTCTAGTTTGGTTGTTGTCTCGGTCTTGCAGTCGCCAGAGCTTCAAAAAACGCTAAGACGGGGTAATTTAGCCGCGGAGTTCGTTTACCAGATCCAGCTTCAGCAAATCAGAAGGCATTAATTGTATTCATATGATGGTGTGTTCACCTCTAATAGCAGAACTCGTATGTACTCTGACAATGGACTGCACTGCCTATTTCTGCAACACGAGTTTCCTTTTTTTCGCTATTATTACCATGTATTCTTACTATCGGCAATTGATTGAGGTGTCGGTATAGACACAAGAGCCATGTGTATGTGGTCCTCGCCACCCGTGTCTGTATCTGCGTGAACTAGCTGAATGGGCCAAAAGTCAAATCGCTAACATGTCAATATTGCCTGGCTCCAAAATGGCATCCGAGTCTGACCTCGAGCAGAACCCGTGATTTGGCTTCTTGGTGGACTATTGGCATTCATTCAGATACTTGCCATAATCACATGACCTGTGTGTTTTCGGAGGCTAGCTGGAATGCATTGGAATGTTTTATGGTTTTTATGGTTTTTCGATCTACAAGAAAACAATAGCAGAAGCCATACGAGCCGGGCGGACCCGTCACGTGACGGACACGCCTTATCAGCTTCAAGGCCCCGAGCCAGTCTCCCTACACCACCATGCCTTCTTTTGAATCCGACCCCGTAGACTATTTACCATGTACGTTATAACACGCGGGGCTGCAAATTCGGCCCCGCTCTTTTACACAAGCCCCCCGCTTCTGGTTCTCAGTTATTGTATTCGACGGCGACAGAGAACACCAGCAGGGACCAAAATACACCAACATACACCAACATGCCAAAACATGCCAACATACACCAAAATATCAAAATACCAAAATATGCCAAAATATCAAAATATCAAAATACCAAAATATGCCAAACACCGTCATACACCGGAATACACCGAAACACACCGGAATATCCCCTGTTTCAAACACAAACACCTACTAACCTGCAGACATCGATGGAACCATCACAGACACAGAACGACAGGCCGTGGAGCAGCTTATCCAGGCCGAAACACCGGTAGAGCCAGGCACGCTTCATCCTCGGCTCGGCGAGTTGGCCCCGCTTTCCGAAAACCGGTCCTTGTTGATGCGTGACATGGAGCGCTTTGAGAACGACCATTCTGAGGGCTTGGTACCGGAATCCTTCGTTTCGGGCGGCATTTCCATGGACACGTACACTGATTTCGGGCCCGATAACGACTTCCAGTACGACCAGATGTACACGGCTTTGCTGTATTCGGTTCTACGAGAGAGAAATGCGCATTTGGCGGCCGGGCACTCCGCTGAAAGGGTGCATGCGCAGAAAGCTGCCTGTGATAGTATGCAAGAGGTGGAGAGACTGCAAAGAGACTTGGTTTTGCGAAAACGAGAGCGTACCGAGGAGCTCAATCTGGCTAGGAAAGCGAAACAAATCCAGTTCCAGCCGGTGGACGGGTACTTGGAGCAGCGGTGGCAAGATGGGATTAAGAGCATCGTGGACACGGGTATTGAGAGGCAGACCAGCTCGTGAGTATTGAGTGGAAATTGTTTGATACTGTGGGAAGTGCTTGTTTCAGCGGAGGCGTATTTATTCTAACGGTAGGAACTGATCGTGACGCGGGGCCTTATACATCGTGTGGAGCATGGAGTGGCGTTGATTGCCCAATATCTAATGCGGGCGATACATGAATCTTCGCCCACTGGTTGAGAGCTGGATATCCCAGGCCCTAGCCCGGGATCACTGTGTATACTTTCATCTTCCAATACCCGAGGTGCCGATCAGAGGTGACAAACGGCGTATCCCTCGATTTGATAGGGCGTCTGACCATAGCTCCGGGTAGAAAGATATCTGAATCTTAGCTCCAGCTGGGGAAATGGCTATACTGCACCTGATATGATGGTCATAGTTTACGCTGTAAGTCCGCGTTCAACTCCAAACAGGGACATGAACAAATCTGGAACGTACTGATCTGGGACTCGACTGCGCTTTCTGGCTAGATGGCCATGAAACCACCCACACAGAAACCACCCACACAGAAACCACCCACACAGAAACCAGCCACACAGAAACCAGCCACAAACTCGGGCCAGTCCTAAATCCCGCTTTATTTTCCGGTGGATGCCAATACCGGATGCCTAGAATCAAGCTTCCGGTATGCACTGCGACGACAAGGAGCAGCACACATGCCACATAGTCCCCCTTTGTCTGAATTGAAGCTTGCTTCCCTCTTCTGCTTGCGAGCGTGGTTCTGCGTCGTCACGTCAAAGTCTTCGTTTTTTTACTGAGTCTTTGATCGGCCTTGGAACTGCCGACATTGACTATCCGAGGACACCCGTCCCGGTGCTTTTCCTGGACAACGCATTCGTGGCAATAATAGGCGGGCGCGCCCTTGTCTGGGCCTTCGCCCAAGTGGTTTCCACAGAGAATGCACCGGTGTGCCAAATGGCCAAAAGAACAGCCGTCACAGACCTGGACTTTTGCTGACGGCTTGACAAACGAGTCGCAGATGGGGCATTTTCCATCGCACAGCAGACACAAGAAGCCGACGTGCGTGCCAGGTCGCTTCATGCACTGGAAAAGGTCGAACTGGTGCCGAGACATGGATGCAGACTTGTGGCAGCGGGGACTGGTGGGTGGTGTTGGGCAGCCGGGGGGGGATGGCGAAAAGATGTGGTCCCCAGGCCGTGTCACGTGACACGCACGTGGCCGTGTTCTACCGGCCAGGACGGCAGCAGAACCGCCAGCCCGCCGCTTTGTGATTCGGACTGGTGGGGCTGTGCTCTGCCTTTCCTTTCCCTTTCCTTTCCCTTTCTTTTCCTTCTTCTTTTTCTCGTCCGTCGCGTTCTTGTCGGTGGCGTTGATTGCGTGCGAGATACGGCGCAGTGGACCAAGTACATATACATATAGTCATAGGCTATACGGTCTTTTCACCCATCGGTCTGCTCCCCGCCTGGTCTTGGAAAACCAAAGCCCTTTTGCATCAAAGCACAGCCAGCGACAGCCACACCTCCCTGTCCACTTGTTTGCTGCCCAATGGAGTGCCCCATATGCCTAGATGCGATGGACCCATCATCTATTTTGGGCCGCATCCTGGGCTGCTTGCACGTCTACCACCAGCCTTGCGTCAGGCTGTGGCTGCAGCTTCTGAACCTGTGTCCGACGTGCCGCAAGCTGTTTTACGAGATCGAGTTTGTGGCGCCCGCCTCGCCTGCCCGCGTCTTCGAGCGCATCGCGTTCAAAGATAAGCTTTTGGGCACCGATGCCATCGACCACATCCCTGCAGAATTCGTGATTCCGCCGCCCGTGTATGAAGCCGGCTCTCGGCCATCTCAGGACGCCCTGGATGGTGCCATGCTGCTGCAGAATGGCGTCTGTCTCATCTGTTCCAGTGCTCAGTACTCACTGCGCCGAAGCTCCATGCTTTCGTGTATAGGTTGCGGGGGCCAATTCCACAACGCATGCTTGGGCCACGGGGATGAGGCCTCGTGGTTCTGTCCGTTTTGTGACTGCTATCAGGAAATCCCCGGGGCTACCCCGCCCGCAATTTCCCGATCTGCGCCTGTTTCCGCCACGCCTCGTTCAGAGCACCGCCGACCGCTTCCTGTGGTCGCCCGAGTGACCAGTTCTGCTCGGCGCGGCCGTCTCCTACTCTCCGAGTCCCTGGGGCTGGAAGCCGCCGAAATCTCGGCGGATTTGGGCCCCTGGGAAGACGGAATATCAGATCCGGGCCTGGGGCTAGAATACGCCGGGTCTGCAAGGCATCGGGCCGCCTGGAACGGCGGAGTTTTGCTCCGGCGCCAGGCCCGTGAGCTCAAGAACTTGACACCCGATGAGAGGTCGTCTTGGGACATTCTAGAAAACGCCCGCAGCGGAAACATGAGCGGCAGTCTGGAAAGCTTGGTTCCGGAGCCCAGCACCCCGCGGAAGCGACGCCGTCCCCGCTTGCCAAGTGCCAATGGCGATACCGGGGGCCTTGGGGAAATCCGTGAAAACGTGCATGCAAATCTGGGGCTTTCAATGGGCAAAACTCGGGACGAAAATCATAATTATTGTCTGAACTATGGTCCACATGCGGACACAAAACCCGATGTTATGGATGATCGGAGCTCTGGCCTAGCTGGCGCCTCGGGCAAGACTTCTCCGCCCGGTCTTAGCCGGATTGCCCTGCTCATGACCCAAATAAAGACACGCCATATCACGGGGCTTCCGCCAAAACTTGCAGCAGTTGATACCGCGCCACAGAAGTCTTATAGCTCCCGGATTGAAACTCACAAATCCCGCCTGCCAGATCCCAGGGGCTCGGCGACGAGCCCGCTAAGCGAGCCGCGAAGCCCAGTGATTTTGTCGGCAAGCCCTGAATCAAAGCGGATAGGCACGGGCCATATCCCGCGATCTTTGACGCTTGATGAAAAGCTGATGGTGCAGACACACGTGAGAAACAATCTCCAGCCGTTTTACGGGGCAGACGGGACAAAACGCATATCCACTGAAGATGAATATGTGCGTATTAACAAAAGCCTTTCCCGGCAAATCTACTCACACATCTCGTGCTTGTGCACGTTGCAGGGCCCACGAATCTACGTGGAGCTATTTCAGGATGAAAATGACAAGCTTAAGAGTTTGGTCGACGCTCGCGTCCAGGGCTGGGCCCACGGCAGTGTGTGACCGACTTTGGCTTTGAATGTCCTTAATCAGTGCATGATCTATATGGTTGAAGGGCTTCGTCAAATGATTTCAATGTTTGAAATGTATGTATTGTTAAAGATCTATTGTTAAAGATCTATTGTTAAAGATCTATTGTAAAAGATCTATTGTTAAAGATGTTGTGTTAAAGATCTATTGTTAAATGTTAAAGATCTATTGTTAAATGTTAAAGATCTATTGTTAAATGTTAAAGATCTATTGTTAAATATACTATATTGTTTGGTTCTCTGTATTATCATGCTTTCTGCATCGCTAATGCTGCGAATTGTTCTGTATTGGAAAGCATCACAGTATACTTCCAGCTACTTCATAGTGTACCATGGTTTCGTTTGAAGAGAATGTGGTTGCTTCGACATTTCCTTTCCTCCGGTCATGGGTGTATTTGTTATTTTGCCTGAGAAAGCTATACACGACTATAGACCTAGGGCTCATAAAGCTGTCCTCTAAAATCTCGCTCTAGCTTTTCTTGATTTTTGGTCTACATGATCAGATGAGTCGACTGATACTTCGTGGTGCAATCCGTCCTTGAGCTTTCTTCTTCCAAACTATTCAAGTGACTAATCTCCTGGTCAAAGCCTGTTCAATGATGTATGTAGATCAAGAGAATAGAGCTAAAAAGCCACATAAACACCTATTGACGGTATTGTGCCCACACCCACGCACTTATGGCTTTGGTGTAATGCCGATAAATTTGAATGCATCGTCTGTGCACCAAGGGGCCCTTATTACGGACAAGCAGTGAAGACACATGCTTTCTACTTTTCGGTGCTAATTAGAACTTCTGTGAAGCACACATCCTATCGCTGACTCGCTTTCATAGCGATGACAAACAATTCACTAGTACAGTGTGGGTATCATGTTTTAGAGTCACTTGATTCATCTCCTTCTGGGACCTCGAGGCTTCGAGAACTTCACATTTGAGTCGCTAGCCACGGGAGTGCCCGCCACTTTCTTTTTCTCGAAGGCAACAGTATCGATCTCGTCGAAATCTCCCACTTCCATAGTCTCCACGATTTCCTGATCGGGCAAATAATCCGTCTTTAGATGAGCAAGCAATCCTTGCTTGTTGGCAGCATACATGATCCGGGATTTCACCTTACATCCCGAAGGACATGCGTAAATGAATGCTAATTTCCCTTTTTCGAAGCCATACAACACATATGCTGGGCTAGATTGCAGACTCTCGGCAACACTAAGAGTGATGGATTCCACCAAATTTTCAACTGAAACTTCAGAAACTTTCGCAGTAAGAATCAAAGTTTCGGCGTTTGTGTCGATGTTCATCACCACCAATTTGGAGTGAAGGTCCGAGCGAAGAAGGCAGTCGAGGTCCAGCTCGATCTTGAAAAACAACGAGGTTTCTTTCTGCGTGTCCATGGATGGAAGTTTCTTTTTGTACGAACTGGCAGATGAATGTGAAAGGGTCAAGTCCTGTAAAGAGTCTAGGGTCTGCAAGTCCCTTTCCTGGGCCGTCAAAGTGGAGCTCTGGTCTGGCTCCAAAACGGCACGTTTGAAATCTTCGTGGTCCAATTCTCGTAACTCCGAGAAATCAACAGTATTCTTCTTCGAGAACTTCGTACCTAATTGCTGGAGCAAGGTGTTTTTGGTGGACGCAAAAAGCATTTTCTGTCTAATCGGAGCCAGGTCCGGAATGAAGCTGACAAAATAACCTTCGTGCGAGGCGTTTGGAGAAATGATTGCAAATTTGGGCTCTGGATACTCCGCAGAAAAATGGCCTTTAAGAGAATCCAACACGGAATAGATTTGGGTGCTGGAGGGACTTTTGAATGCCTCGTCCACTACCAATTGCGTGGAGTCTTGAGAAAGCGTGATCACCAATGCGGCCGACTGGGAACCATTGGCGAGGTCTATGAGTTCTCTGCTTGCCTTGATACCGGATTGAGTCGACATTTGTTTGGGTGTTGTCTAATTGTGAGGTTAACTAAAAGCAGCAACTCTCGTCAAGGTGCGCACTGCTATGTAAGTCCAACGCAATGTGTGTGGCGCGGAGAGGTTGCCAGATTATGCACTCGTGAGTTTGGCTAGAAACGCGAATCAGTAACTGGGGCGCTTCCATCAAGAAAAACACCGAAGGAAATTGGAACACCCTGGATGTTCTCAATTACGTTGGGTCTATACGCTTGAAACGAATAATCTGTCTCAGCAATCTCCTTCCGAAATCCCCAAGTATTTCTGCCCATTGAACCTGCTGCCTTCTGAAAGCACCGCTGAGACTCGATCTTTGCAGACCCAACTCATGGGATTCCTCGATTTTTTAGCCCTTGGGACTGGCGCAGCTTCTGAAAAGATTCCAACCTTTAACCATGGAGACCCTGTCGACTTGCAAGTGCGTTCTTTGCTCTATCTTTTCAAAAGACTACGTGTGAATCGCTTAGCTTCGTTTTCGCTGAGAGAAACACTCAGATACACCGACGGAAAACTGTGGGACCAGCTGCTGATTTCCCACGAAGCCGAGATCCAAAAGCTAGATAAGGCTTATAATTTGAGCGGATTTCAGAAGGTTTTAGTTGAGGACGAACATCGGATATTGATCGACTGGCCCAAAAACAAGTTTCGAGCCCTTTGTATTCTTTCGGAATATTCCACAATGTCGCTGAATTCTCCAAGCACCACTTCCGAAGCAAGCGTTTTGCCTAGTTTCCGGGATTACAAGGAGCGGTCCACTCACAGCTTTGCGTTTTCTGTTGTGCTGGTCAAAACCAGTACCTTTACACGGGATTTGGCTTTGGACCTCGCGCAGTCTTTGTTGTACTACGAACATCATTCATATATTTCTCTCATGTCCAGAATACAAACTGCTGAGAAGGCAATCGCCAAGTTTTGCGGTGCAGATTTGAAGGTGGTCGAATTGAGTGAGGCGACGAAAGCTGGCGTTATCGATGAATACTTGAAACAGTTGGCTTTTCTCGTGCAGCTAGTTCGAATCTACCAGCAGCATGCTAAGGCAAAAGATTCCGAAATGTCTCTGAGCTCCCCAAAAAAAGCGGCAGCCATTGACCTGCCTCGTGCCTTACGCTCAGCAAAATCCTTTCTGCAGCTTCCAAGTGCAGCCATATCCCCCTTGAGACCTTCAGTCAGCCCCAAGAAATCGATGGTCAACTTGAGTGGCAGTCCTAAAAAGATGGGGGATACCAGTTTCGGACATCTAGATGTGAGTCCTCGCAAACAGCTTCAAGCGCGGCCCTCAATTTCTAATTTCAGGGCCAACGAAATATATAACCCGGTGACCTCTCCGCCAATGTCAGCTACCAGTCCTGAGAACAAACACATGGGCTCAGGTGTGATGCTGAGTCACCTGTCTGAGTCAGGGCGGGACAACACCGAGTTGTGGGGGAAATGTAAGTCATCAATACGCGAGAAGCTAGCGAGAGAGAGAGAGGTACTAAGTAAAGATTAGAGCTGGGGTGCGGGTGCATGGGCCGGCTCATCCTTTCACTTCTCTACATACGGCAATTAAAAATGGGTTTGCCTTTTCCAGTAATTTAACGCAGGATCATGCACGAGCGAGGCAACCAATTCACTCTCGCGTCTTCCCGCAGAGGCGTGCGTTCGCACGACTTGCAGGCCATTCTCACAAGGCAGCTATCGTCTCTCGCTTAGAACGAAAAAGATCTGCATAATCTACCATCTGCATGATGCTTCGCCGTCTAATAAGAAGAAACCCTTCGACAAGGTTATTCTCCATTTCGAGGGCCCAAAATGATCTATTCGGTGGGGGCAAAACCATCAACCAGGGCAAGCACATGATGGCGCCAGGAAATAAGCTGGAGACCGTGGGAAACCCGGTTGATCTCATCAAGAAAAACGACATTCTCATGTATTCACAGAAGCCAATCAACTACATCGAGTCCGTGAAACCGAACGGGTTCCACTTGGCAAACAACGTGCTCATCACGTCCCCCAGCGATAAAGGCGATATAATAGGTGCCTTGCTCTTGGATACTGAGAGCTTCGAGGTCAATTTTTCCGAGGGCGGATACAAGATAGTGAACGGTTTCATAGTGGAGTTCAGCGAGGAGCACATTCTCAGCATGTTTTGCAAGGTGCATCCCAAGCCCGAGATATTGGTCGTGGGGCTTGGCAAGAAGTCTCGTATGCTCTCGGAAACTAACAGACAGTACTTGTCTGGCTTGGGAATCCAGCTAGAGTTGGGAGAACTGAGACATGCGGCGCGGATCTACGACTTGCTAGCTACCGAAAGACCGGGCGTGATCTCAGCGTTGCTCTTGCCGCCAAACGCATAGGCGAGCGTTTCTTTTCTTAAATCCCTGTATTAAATAAAATTGTACATAAACATGAAACACTAGCGTTTCTCCACTTTCGCCTTTGGCTTCGCCTCCTTCTTCTTGGAGCCTTTGGCTTGGTTTCCCTTCCCCGCGTCTACCGGACTGCCTTCGGCAAATCCAAGTGACGGGTGAAGCGACTTTGCGGGCGGGTGCGGATGCAACTGCTGGTAAAGAAAACGCATGGACTCTTTCTCGGATGGCGACGGCTCCTCGTGCGTGTAAGCGGCCATGCTCCCATGCATGACGCTCTCGTGCTGCGGGGTGCTCATGAGCACGTTCATGCCCAAGTGCACCTGCTGAGGGCGGTGATGCAGTGGAGCAAGCTGCGGCACAAACTGCGGCACATGCGTGTGGGACTCGTACTGGGACTTGTCTTGGCGCTGCGCCGCCTGCTGGAGAGAAAACGACTTTGGCGGCGGCATGAACTCGCGTGTGCCGTGCATCCCCGCTTGCAGCTGCTGGTACAGGTGCGGCTGCTTTTCAAGAGGGTCCCCCGGCGGCATGTTCACAAAGCGCTGCGCTGACGTGGCGTGCACGACCCCCGGCGACTGCTTCTCAAACAGGTGGTCCAAAAGATACTTCCCATTCGGTGTCGAGATCAAGCCGCCGTGCATCAAGTCGAACGAAGCATGGTCAGGGCCGCTCATGTTGCCGGCACTGCTGTTCACCGTGGAGTTGTGCATCATGCTGAAATCCTTGGAGCTGCCCATCGAAGTGTTGTAGTCCTGGGACATTGAAAACGAGGATGTGCCTTGGAATGGCGGCCCGCCGTGGCTGCCGTACGCGGGGCTGCCGGAACCGGGCGCCGGATCCAGACCGGCGCTGATATAGCTCTGGGGATTCACGCCTGGCACCACGCTGGGGCCCTGTGTCCGGGACCGAGCCCGGCCTTTCTTTTTTTCCGGTTTGCTGTCCTTCCCTGCGCTGCCCAAGTTCTTTTTCTTTTTCTTGTTGTTCATCAAAGTGTGCACGTCAGTGAACACGATCTGGAACTTGCCTGATGCACCCGGCTTCTTGCCCAGCCTTCTTTCGCCTGTCGTGGTCTCAGCCGTCCGGGGAACCGCCGGCTTGCGCTCGGAGAAAATGCCCATGACAGGCTCGGCCCCAGGCCTTGTGTCCTTGTGCGGAGTCGGGCTGGGCGGATGCATGGGCTTGCCTGTTTGGGCCAGCGCAGGTGTTTTGATGGCGCTGGACATGATTACAGTGGACGGTGAAGACACCGGGCAGGCCTGCGCCGGCGTTAGGAACTGGCTCTTTTTTGGCTTGAGCGGTGTTTTGTTCAACGCGCCAGCGGGCGTGGGCCGCAACACGTTTCGTTTCAGCGGCGTGGCGGAGCTGGGATCATCAAATGGTTTCGGCGGCTTTCCGGGCATGCCGCAGGCGGCGGTTTTTTTGGCCGCGTGCCGGGCCGGCGTATCAAGCTGTGTAATCGGCCGCTTGGGCTGGTGGGACGGGGTCGGTCTTTTCACGGAAAGCGCGCCGTGGAGCCGCGGCTGGTCGTCTGAAAAGTCGAACCGCGACGGCGTGACGGAGCCGGGCTTGCCCGGTGTTTGCCAGATTGGCGAGTCCATGAAGAAGTCCGCCATGTGCATGGTTTTGTCGTAGTAGGGCGTGAAGTTCCCCGTCACCGATAAGTTTCCTGCACTGTTGGGGTTGGCCGGGATGTTCATGTTGTGCGTGAGAAACGGTGTCAAGTTGAGGCCGAAATCTGCGTCCGTCTGTAGCTGCTGTTGCCCAGGCCCGTTGTGCTTGCATATGGAGGTGAAGAGTTTGGAGCTGGGCGTGGAGTTTAGAGACCCCAACTCGCTGTTGAATGTCCGCGAAACAAGCGGGGTCCACGACGAACTGGGCGCGTTAGGCTGTGTGTTGGGCAACTTGCCCGTAGGCGCATGTGTATTGTTTCCGGATGACGAGAACGACATTTGGGGGCGCCTTTCGGCGTTTTCCGAGTACGAGCAAATCAACGGGTCGATCACTTGTCGGGAGGGCGACGACATAGTTTCAGTCTTGGATCAGCGTTTGTGAGCAGGAGTCCGAGGAAAGGTCTGGGAAGTCGGACGTGGGCGAGTCAGAAATCGGAATACGCAATGGGGAGTGGAAATCGGGACTCGCAGTTGGAAGGTGTTGCGGTTGGAAGTAAAACACGGAACTGACTCCCGGAACTAGCAATCGGGGCTGGCACGCAGAAAGACTAGATAGCGGAATGGGAGCAGCACTCGAATTCGAGACCAAAAATCACAAGAAATCAACTCTCGAAACGTTTTCACGGAGAGTCGGAGGGATACCGTTCTGCAGTAAAAGTCCGCAGAAGACACCTGGACCAGAAATGCGCGGAACAAAATACCCTGAATATTTTGAAGGCCTGAAGGGCTGAATGTTGGGTAGCGCTTCTGCTCAAAGCACGCTGTAGGCCACTTGGTTCGAGCCTTGAAGTCGAAATGGGATTGCTGGATGTTAGAAAAACGTCTGCGTGGCCGCGGCAGCTGACTAAGGAAACAACCAAAAATGGCCAAGGCGAACTTTCTAATCCGCCAACACACTCTTTAGTAAGGAGCAAAATAAAAGCACACTTGCGCTCGAATTTTCGGGTGTCGTAGACGTAAAGTGCTGGATGGGATATGCACCAAAAAAGCCAGATGTTTCGATCGCTCGGGGCTAGCTGTGAGACGGAAAAAAATCTAGGCAAAAACGAAGAGCAGGCGGCAAAACGATCTGTAAGCAATGAATATATACGGTCGACAAAGCTAGTATTCAAGAGACGTCGGGCCTGTGGGAATAAAATCGCTAATTTGAAGGTAACACGATTAAACAGGTACAAGGCCTATGTTTAGTGAGTTGTTTGTTTTCCCTTCGCAAAGCGCGAATAGAGATGGTTTGCACACAAGGCCGGCTCGCGTTTCAGTGGCCTGTCCCGTGCAGCGGCGTCCGCATTGTGCAAGTCGAGGTAGCGCCAAACGCACATGTACGAACAAGCAATGAGACGTATTTGCTGGATGGAGCAGCAAAAGCAATTTCCCTGGAACGGGCTTACAACATAGCCGTGAAACAATTTTAATACTGATACAAAAAGGAAATACTAGCTATACAGTCGAAGTCCAGAATATCATGTCTACTTTGCTTAGGCGGCAACCTTGTTCTCCTCGGCCCACTGGTCCTCGGTGATCTTCAAGTGCTCAGCCTCGTCGGCCAAATCCTCCTCATCGTAGTCCTCCTCATCCTCCTCGTGGGCGGCGAAAGACAAGGTAGGCTTCACAACAGCAGAGTCGAAAGTCCACGAGGCCAAGGCGTTCTCAGCATCGATGATGATCTGCTTGGACGCCTCGTATCCGTCGTAGGCAGCCCTTGTCTCACCAGGAGTAACAGGAGACTCGTCCAACAATTCCAACAAGGCCTTACCATAGCCGGCAATCAAGGCGATCTTCTCGGCGTGCTCGCGCACAGAGTCGAATTGGTAGTTGAAGGCAATCTTCAACTTCTCCCGGGTGATGTTAGACAACTGGGCTTCGGCAACCAAGGACTCGGCCTCAGCTCTGACCAACTCCTGCTCCAAGACGTTGATCTTGGGCGATTGTGGGTCCTTATACTTCAAGTAGGCAATCTGGTCGGTGATCTTTTGCTTTCTCTCTCTGGAAGGCTGCACGGAGCCCTCGATGTCTCTGATGGACTTCAACGTGATTCTGTACTGGTCGTATCTGTCGATGAACTGGTCCTCCAACTCACCAATCTCGTAGATCAAAACTCCTAACTTGTCGGTGATGTCGGAAATGTCGTCGTCGTTGCCCTCACCCCAAATCGACAATTGCTTGGCCACCTCCTTTCTCTCGCTGGCGGTGATCTCGATGGATCTCATCAAGTTCTTCTCCATCTTGACCAACTGGGCCAATTTTCTGGCCAACTCAGGGCCGAAGGCGCCGCCAGCCGATTTTCTGATGGAGTGGGAAAGAGAACCCTTGCCGAAGAATTTAGACTTGGTGGACGAGGTGGGAGGAGGAGGAGCTTGCATCTGGGCAGCCGTTGGAGCCCTCTGGGATCTCATGGAATAAGTTCTGTGCATTGTGTGTTGTATTTGTGAACCGGGAAATGTGTGGAGAAAGGAAAAAAAGAAAAAGGAAAGGGAGCGAGCAGATTCCGGAGACAATTATGTCCCAGTGGACGACCCTGGACGAGAAATTGGGTGAGCACCGAAAGCGCCTATGTGCAGGCTACTTCCCCCGTGCAGCCAGCCACCCTGCGAAAGAGGCAAAACACTGAAGGCTCTGAATGTGAGATGCTTTCGCTCAAAACGGTTTTTTTCACTCGGTGCGGGCGCGCTAAGCAAGACATGGAAGGGGGAGTATACTAAGAAACAAATTGCTAGCGTTTGCGGCCCGAATTGCCGTTACCACCGGGACCACAACAAGAGCTGCAAGCAAAGAAGGTTCTACTTGCTTGTTTTCTGCAGTGTTGATATTTGTATGTGCAGTACAGGCCGCGGTAATTCGCCGGCGTTGGCGAAAGGGCGGAGCGACAAATCCTGATAAGGGAATCTACCCCTATATCACGTGGGACCAAGCCCGGCGGCTAATGCAGCTACTTCAGGTTGCTTATCAGGGATGAGGAATCTGAGAACTATCCAGTGTGCTTCCATGCCAAAAAACCACAAGTTTGTTCGAAAACGGGTGCAAACGGCTGAAACCCATCTGGAACCGTGAGGGTCAAGACCGGCCGAGGGACAACCGGCCAGGGCTCGCAACGGTAACCACTGCACGTGACTGTTTACACGTGATGTTATATGTAGGCAATTGTTATCGTCACGTGAGAAGACTCACGCTGTATAAAGTCACGTGATATGGGCGCGCGCACCCGTGCATGCGTGGCACAGGCTATTCGTTTACTGGGTATCATGGAAACTCACCGCGAGCCGGCGCCGAACGACGCACCAAAAAGATAAATTTTCGACTCGGGCGGTGGGTGCGCACATATCCTGCACCGTCACCCGGAAGTCGTATTTTCGACTGTTCAGACATGGGGCCTCAGCGACCTCACAGTTTTTTTATTTTTTCAGCGGACTTTGATCACGCGGCGTCTCAGTAAATTTCTGACCTTGAGGTATTTACTAGGAGTGAACGCAAGGCTTTTGGCGCAAGCGGCTGGTGCGCCGAGGCCCTGCAGGATAGCGCTGCGGAAAACGAGTTCTCAAACCGGGTCTCTATTCCATCAACAGACGATATCCGAGGGTACGCTCCAGACCCCACTGCAACACCAGTTCAGGCAGACCATGTCAAACACGCTGCAATGTCCCTAAAGAGATTCTGAAAACAAGTGCCGCCACCTGTTTCTTTTTTGCCCCCCAAGCTCTTGCTTTTTTCTTGATTTTCTCAGGGAAGGACCGGAATCCGCGCCCCTGAAAACAGGCCTAATCTCACGCACGCTGTATCCGGTATCCGGTCACTCGATGCCTGCGCATCGTAAGTTCCAATTTAGTGAGACGGGCCCGGATCTTAGAGTCCGTCGCTTCCTCCTGCTTGACGTGTTGGGCTGGAGTACAAAAGAATTCAAGACCAGCAGAAAAAACCCGTGCAGAGGATCAAAACCCCCCGCCGCTTTTTGTGTTCCCGACGGCTACTTCCATCATGACGGGCCCGTTCAAATTCTATAACCACTTGCTCAAAAGCCACCCATACAAGACCAACATGGTCGGGAGTGGGGTGTTTTTTGGTGCCGGCGATGTGTTAGCGCAATATCTTTTCCCCCACCACATCGATGACGATTTACAAAAACCCACAGAATATCACCTGGACAGGACGTACCGGGCCATGGTCTACGGGTGTTTTTTTTTCGGGCCTGTTTCGGTGAAATGGCACACCAAAACGCTTCCTTTCATCATGAGCCCATTTCTCAACGCAGCAAAGCGGGCCAAAATGAAGCCCTACCACATGCACATACATGACACGCTTTTTAGGCTCACGCTAGATGCGTTACTCATGCCAGGCTTGATCTGGATCCCCATGTACAACATGGTCATGAGTGCGTTGGCCTTCCACGCGGATCCGTTCGCCGTGGCCAGCGAGAAATTGCACAACAACTGGTGGGGCGTGTTGAAGGCCAACTGGACCGTGTGGACGCCCTTGCAGCTCTTCAACTTGTTCTGCGTGCCGATCCATCTCCGGATAGTAGTGGCAAATTTCTGGTCCATCGGCTGGAACTGCTTCTTAAGTTTTGTGCACAACACGAGCGGTCGTGGCAAGGGCAGCGGCAATCTCATTGAGGAGCTTGTGGACATCGAAACTGCCGACGAGGAACAGACGATGGTCTACTCGTAAGAGACTAGGCAAGACACGGCCTATGGACTCCGCTCCCCAGGGCAGACCCGGAGAAAGCGAAATCGGTTTGCCGCATCAGGCCCCACTATAAAGACGCACAGCAGCCGTGCTGCTGGCGCAAAGTATTTGCACATAATGGGGGACGACGCCGGAAGACGGGTTTGCGGGTTTGGGATCTCTCCATATCTGATAGAGCTAAGAAAAGACGTAAAAAGACAAAACCATGGGAGAATCCAACCATGTCGTTGCACAGTAGGTCCGTATCGTCGGGCACTAGCCGCAGGATATGAGGCTCCCGACCTGCTGCAACTTCAAACATCTGCCAGCCGGACAAAGCAGTGTAGATGTATAGACAGTTATTTTAAAAACTGCCAGAACTGAGCTGCAGGAACCGGCAGATTCTGGGACTGGGAAAACCTGTAACTAATTAGGACGATTGTGGCAAATGCCCGGAGTCCTATCGCTAGCGTGTATAGATACCAGGCGGTGGCCAGTGCCCTTCGCTTTCGCCATTGGCATGCACTCACGCAAAACCCCAAAAAGATGCCATTTTATTGTTCTTTCCACTCTTGTGAATATTATGGAAGAGCGAGCCAAATCCGGGTGGCAAATTGGAGCGATGGCAGCGGTTTCAGTGATTGATGCTGGTCCAGTGCGACATCTGTCAACGACCGTAGATCCGTAGCGCCGTTTTTTTTTTTTCATTTTGAGCCATCCCATGACATGTCGGCAAACCAAAACAAGAACGGAAAGGCACGGAATCTAAACCACGATTCGAAAAAAAGCTTTATAGAAGGAAAAACGAAAGTGCGATCCAAGTCCGTCGCCTTCTTTTACTAAACCCTTTTTTTGCTGCGTCAAAACCAGTCGGCATCCGCTCAAAATTACGAGCGAGCGGCAACATCTTTGCGAGGCTCAAAAATTCAGTTGTCGTATTTTGCAGGTGCGAGGAACGGTTGCTCTCACTGAACCAGCGCCACGCGTATATAGGGACAAGGCGCCCCAAATCCGATGCGCTTTTTTACTAACAACATTCTCTGATCGCTTTTTGTGGCCGTCTGCTAAAACGCCTTCTTTCGCTGAACTTTAGCTTAACTCGTTGCTGAACTCGTTTCTGGATTCACCTGGAAGGTCTGCTTGCTCAGGAGCTTTTGTGAAACTTTTTGTGATTCTTTTACAAAATCTGCCCGATTTGCCGCTGATTGCCGCTGAAACCCCCGCTGAAACCCCCGCAGGATCTGCCACTGTCTCAAATCTAAAGGCTGGATTTGACGCTGACTTTGCTGCCGAACCCCCCAGTTTTCTGCCAGTATGTCGTTTTTTTTCCGCAGGTACAACCATTTCATGAAAACGCGCCCGTTGGCCACCAATATCGCCACAACCGGGTTCCTCTTTGGCGCGGGCGACTTTTTGGCGCAGCGGCTCGAAATGCGCCAGGTGGCGCCCGCGGACCTGGTTGCGAAAACCTACGACATACCGCGCACGGCGCGAGCTGTGGCGTACGGTTCGCTTGTTTTCGGCCCGCTTGCCGGGAAGTGGTTTGGCTACTTGGCGCGCGTGTCGGTGGGCTCTAGTGCCGCGGTCAACACGCTCGCTCGCGTGGCCTTGGACCAGTGTGTATTTGCGCCGCTTGTTGGAATCCCGTTGTATTTCTCGTGTATGACGGTCATGGAGGCGCCGGCGGACGTGCGCGGCGCCATAGCCAGCAAGCTCCACCACGCCTGGTGGGAAACGGTGCGCACCAACTGGATGGTGTGGCCCGCGGTGCAAGTGGCGAACTTTGGCCTTGTGCCACCACTGTTCCGCTTGCTTGTGGTGAACTTTTTGAGTATTGGCTGGAACTGCTACCTCCTGATGGAAAACTCCGAGAAGTGAGGCGTTGGACCAGCGCGTGTATATAGACAGGGTTGGCAGCTGGCCGCGTATAGCCGATAGCTAAGGGTTTTTCTGACAAAGGCATTTCTGACAAAGGTGTTCCTGGCAAAGACATTCTTGACCAAGGTGTTTCTGATCAATGTTTCTGGCGACGCAGACATCATAGACAGCCAGAAATACAGTTTTTCACCCCGAGACCGTAGAAGAGCCGGATCCGGAGCATGGGTCGCAGCTCTCGACCGTCTTGGGACACCTCTTTTTCCCAGGCCATGGGTCGGCCTTCAGCGATGGATCACTACTGAACAGCATTTTCCTCTGATTCCTACTCGGTGCATGTTCTCTCTATTCTAAAGAAGTTGACGTTTCCGACCAATGGGGTGTTTTGTTGAGCCTTTAGCGGCCCTGCGTGGGTGCAAAATTACGTCATGGCCTCGCCACTGCTGCGGGCGTCTAAATTGGGAAACACCGTAACTGGACACTCGGCCCCAGCCTTAACAATGTGACTTTCCGCTTTGATAGTCCCGCCGTTTATGTGTATCAGCAGGGAATTACGGCATTCGTTTTTATTGACGTTCTGGGTATTATGACCGCGCCGCCAGGCGAGTGGACCCGGCGAAAGTCTGTGGAGCCCAAATCAATCCCCAAAATTTCCTGTATGGGCAAGCCGGAGCGATGCAACGACCAGTGTCTTCTTTTCCCGAGCTACTTGGAACCGAGTTGCAAAGCTCCGTTCTGGCGGTGTTTATTAGCCTCGTGTCGGTGCATCTCCAGTGTGGCCATACCAAACTGCGCCGCCCTGTATATGGCGCAGCCAGCCACGACAGCACCCAACCCAAGCGCCACAAACTCACAAGGCTAGCGAGGTAGAATAACTTGTAGAATCCCATTTCCGTCCACGCCCTACCACCGCCATTCAACTGTGGCCAACCGCCGGTGGGCCCCTTTTGTGGTCGTGCGCGTACCGTTTTCTCCGCGCCGCGGCAGGTGCTGATCACCTGGCATGGCTGGGCCGCCAGACAAACCACCACGCCAGAGCAAACCCAACGGCACAAATCTTCCCACGAACCCGAGCATCCCTCCAGGTAGCAGCAAATCAGTGTCCTGCACTCTATTCTTTCAGTCCGCTGTATAAACCCGTGCATTCGAAAGCACGGAATCTGCCTGCTTCTCACGTGTCGAGCCCACTGCCCGCTCCCGCAATTTTATCGCCTTTTCCACCACAGACCACTCGACAAAAAAGACTCCCTGCCTGGCTTTTGCTCCGAGCAAACACGCAAGTCCTTTTTTAATTCGTCGTAATCAGGTTTATTCAAGGTCTTCCGAGCTCCCTTTTTCCCCTCCCGCCGGTACCCCCCAGCCTGCTGACCGCGCCTTGTTTGCTGCGCTGAAACACCCCCCTGGGCCACTCATACCCCCCGCTGCCACCCCCAGTCTTTGCCGCCACAGGTCCCTAAACACCATTGGAAACACCACCGGCCCCGCAGCCTCGTCCACCGTCTTTTCTGCACTCAAAACGACTCGAAAGTTGTCCTTTCACTCGCCTCTCGTTTCCCCACATTAGCTCGCCCCACGATGATGAAAGGCTTCAAGAACAGGCTCACGCGCAACAAGTCGCTGGCGCTGTCCAAGCGCAGCGAGAAAAAGGAATGCAAGGAGAATGTGTCCAAGGAAAACGCGCCCAAAGAGAACGCGCTCAAGGAAAAAGAGCCCCTGAAAAAGCCGCTGCTGGCGTCATCGCTAGCCAAGCCGTCCAGCTCCAACTCGTCTCTCAAGTCCTCGTCGCCCAGCTCTTCAAAAAATGACCCTTTGGATTCGCAGCCCTCCGACGGCGCTCCGTTTTTGCCCAACGAGCCCGCCGACGCGCCACCGACACAAGGCCTGCCCAGCAGCTCTGCTGCAGCTGTCCAGTTTGGCCTGCTGCCTCTTCTGCTGCCTGCCACTCCGCCACCTGTGGCAACGGTCCCATGCGGGCTGCCGAAAATCGTCATCAACGAGCCCGTGCACACGTCGCTCACCAAAACGACGCCCGTAACGCCCACGCCCAGCTCGCCTACGCAGGCTCACAGTGTCTCGGGCCCCGCCAGCTCGATCTTGGACGCCCGCTTGGGCTCTCACTCGCTGCAGGTCCACCTGGTATCCTTGAGTCCCAACATTGGCTCGCCCAACAAAGAGGCGTTTGACATCGACATGATCGTGGCACCCAAGAGGCACTCGTCGTCTCGCTTCGAGCCTACGACTTCGGAGCGTACCCAGGAGATCGTCAAGCTTCCCAACTTCGACGAGGTGGCGCCCGAGGAGCAGATCTCGCTCTTTAACCAGAAGGTCGACCAGTGCAACATCATCTTCGACTTCAACGACCCCACACAAGACATAAGGGGAAAGGAAATCAAGCGTATCACGATTCAGGAACTCATCCAGTTTATTGTCAGCAACCGCTTCAGTTACACGGAAGAAATGTACAGCCACGTGATCACCATGTTTAAGACCAACCTCTTCCGTCCCATCCCGCCGCCGGTGAACCCGGTTGGCGAGTTGTTTGACCCGGATGAGGACGAGCCCGTCTCGGAGTTGGCTTGGCCACACATGCAGTCGATCTACGAATTCTTCTTGCGTTTTGTTGAGAGTCCGGACTTTCATCACCAGGTTGCCAAGCAGTACATCGACCACAACTTTGTCTCGCGCATTTTGGAGTTGTTCGACAGTGAAGACCCCCGGGAAAGAGACTGCCTCAAAACTACTTTGCACCGGATCTATGGAAAATTCTTGAGCTTGCGCTCCTTCATCAGGAAGTCCATCAACAACGTCTTCTTGCAATTCACCTACGAGACCCAGCGGTTCAATGGTATTGGAGAGCTCTTGGAAATTTTGGGCTCCATCATCAACGGGTTTGCTTTGCCGTTGAAAGACGAGCATAAGACTTTCCTCATCCGAATCCTTCTTCCATTGCACAAGGTCAAGTCATTGTCATTATACCATCCACAGTTGGCATATTGCATTGTCCAGTTTTTGGAAAAGGATCCTTCCTTGACCGAAGAGGTTATCATGGGACTTTTGAGGTTCTGGCCTAAAATCAACTCCCCGAAGGAGGTCATGTTTTTGAACGAAATAGAAGACATTTTCGAGGTCATGGAACCGAGTGAGTTTGTCAAGATTCAAATCCCCCTCTTTGCCCAGTTGCTGAAATGTATTGCCTCATCCCATTTCCAAGTGAGTGAGAAAGCGTTGTGTTTCTGGCAAAACGAGTACTTTTTGACTCTAGTCACCGAGAATGCCCAAATCGTGCTCCCGGTAATATTCGCATCTTTATACGAGTTGACAAACGCTACTCAGCCTGGAATCGCCAATGGCAGGCTTAAACAGAAGCTCCTCGAGAACCCTGAAGCCGTGAGTGACAAAAATGGCAATTTGATCGATACGGCGTTGACAATGGGTGCCGACATGGAGAGCCATAATGAGAACGGAATTTCGGGGCTCAATGAGGACACAAACATGGTCCATGACATGACTGACGAGGAATACTATGATTCGTTTTCCTCGCCACAGCACCATATTGACATGGAAGATTTAAGCCACATTCCCCCACACAACCTGGCGACATCCAATTGGAACAAGAGCATTCATCAATTTGCCTTTGGAGCGTTGAAGGTATTCATGGACCACAACCCTATATTGTTCAAGCACTGCATCATGTTGTACCACCAATCACTTGAAGAACAGAAACTAAGAGAAACAAAAAGAAAGCAAGGCTGGCAAAAGATTGACGAGTATGTGCAGAAATGCAAGAATGAGCCGCAAACGGCGCCTTTGAATGAGCCGGTGTTAACGCTCACTCCTCAGAATCCGTGCTAACGGGCAAAACGTTATTTTATAGTCAAATGGAGCTATTTAACAGGTAGAGGTGGCGGGCCGAGAGATGGAGTGGTTTTGCAGTGAGGGCTCAGTTGATCCGCAGATATGATCGGGAAAGCCGCGGAGTCCGCGCGTGCGAAACCCGCACCAGGGCAAGTCAAAAAACCGAATACATACATTGTAGGCGCGCAATTTCCGCATGGATGGCTCGCAGAGACTTGGCAGTCATCGAGCCGTGAAGATACGTGACATCGTTTAGTTTACAGGTCTAAGAGATAGCATTGTCACCCGAAAAAGGAAAAGATTCCCAGGAATCGGCGGTGCCTCGTTGTCTAGCAATACCCGATGAGGCACTGTATGTAGTCCGGGAACCTACTTCGAGCGCTGGAATCGAGAAAAAAATTCGCGCGCCATTATAAATACCAAGGCATCGCAGGCGGCTTCCTACTTTTTCTTTTTTTTCTGGCTAACTTTTACCCACCATGGTCTTAGATTGCTCAAACGCCAGCGCTCACCTTGCCTCATACTCCAAGAAAGATGGTCTCGATGTCCGTTCTTTGATCGACTCCGCCAACTTTGGTGGCTTGACATACAACGATTTCCTCGTGTTGCCAGGCTTGATCGACTTTCCCTCTTCCGCCGTGAAGTTGGAATCTAAGTTGACCAAAAAAATCACCTTGAAGTCTCCGTTTGTGTCTTCACCCATGGACACTGTCACGGAGGAAAACATGGCGGTCCACATGTCGTTGTTGGGAGGCATTGGTATCATTCACCACAACTGTACCCCAGATGAGCAGGCGGCAATGGTGAGACTGGTGAAGAAGTACGAGAACGGGTTCATTAGCGACCCCATTGTCGTCGGCCCTTCTGTCACTGTTGGTGAGATCAAGGCCATGAAGGAGAGAATCGGCTTTTCGTCTTTTCCTGTTACCGGTATGTTTTTTTTTCTGGGCATCGCTGCTCCAAGACTGCGCTTTCACACTGATGATCATCTTTTTTTAAATAACTTTCGTTCTACCGAATAGCATCTCACGATGTTGAGGAGACCTTTATTACTGACGTTGAAAGTGTCTATCTGAACCCCACTAACATCCAGAGAGCGGAAAGGCCGGCGCCAGACTCCTCGGAATCGTCACGTCACGTGACGTGCAGTTCCACGAGGACGACTCTGCTATTGTCAGCGACGTCATGACTACGGACTTGATCACCGGCACGCAGGGCATCACCTTGGCCGAGGGCAATTCGTTGTTGAGATCGTCCAAGAAAGGCAAGTTACCGATCATCGACTCCAAAGGCAATTTGGTCTCGTTGATCTCGTTGACCGACTTGCAGAAGAACCAGGACTTCCCAGATGCGTCGAAGTCTTTCTCTTCCAAGCAGTTGTTGTGTGGAGCCGCCATCGGCACGATCCCTGCAGACAAAGAGCGGTTGGACAAGTTGGTCGAGGCTGGCTTGGACGTCGTAGTGTTGGACTCCTCCAACGGTTCGTCTGTTTTCCAGATCGACATGCTTAAGTGGATCAAGAGCAAGTACCCCGACTTGCAGGTGATTGCTGGAAACGTCGTCACCAGAGAACAGGCCGCGGTGTTGATCGAGGCCGGGGCCGACGGCTTGAGAATCGGCATGGGCTCGGGCTCCATTTGTATCACGCAGGAGGTCATGGCCTGCGGCAGGCCCCAGGGTACCGCCGTGTTCAATGTGTGTGAGTTTGCCAGCCAGTTCGGTGTTCCTTGTATTGCCGACGGCGGAATTGGAAACATCGGCCACATCACCAAGGCCTTAGCTTTGGGAGCCTCGTGCATCATGATGGGAGGCTTGTTGGCCGGTACTGCCGAGACGCCAGGCGACTACTTTTACCGCGACGGCAAGAGATTGAAGACCTACAGAGGCATGGGCTCCATCGATGCCATGCAGCAGACTTCCACCAACGCCAACGCCTCAACGTCCCGTTACTTTTCCGAGTCCGACAAAGTCTTGGTGGCCCAGGGTGTGTCTGGCTCTGTTGTGGACAAGGGCTCCATCACCAAGTTCGTTCCATACTTGTACAATGGGTTACAGCACTCGTTGCAGGACATTGGTGTGCAGTCTGTGGAGCAGTTGAGAGAAAACGTCTACAGCGGCGAGGTGAGATTCGAGTTCAGAACCGCGTCAGCACAGTTGGAGGGTGGCATACACGGCTTGCACTCCTTCGAGAAGAAGTTGCACAACTAGACGACATGTAACTATATAAAATAAGAAAGTTTGTTTTCGTCTGTTCGAAAGTAGAGGGCTTGGGGAGATCGGTATAGAATCACTTGAACCTACAGAGGAGGCGGAAGGAAAACTGAACTTAGCGCCATCAAGCCTAGGCCGGGTTTGAACGGCAAGTGTTGACGATCCGGGCCCGACCGAGTGGGTTATTCTCTGGTATGTTGCAGGTATGACGGGTCTATCTTCGATAGGTCAACAATCTGTCAGCATAGGGCAGTTTATATGATGAATTCATCAGGTATGCATGTGTTCAAAGATGATGCCACAACTTTCGAGAACACGGGTTTCTTTGTAAGAGTGGCAATTTCCTGAGTTTATTACCATGCAATTTCCTGAGTTTATTATCATGCACTTTCCTGAGTTTATTATCATGCAATAAGCACGTACACAGCAATCAGCCATGCACCGAACGCCACGGCTCGTAGAGAGAACCAATCTAACGCCTTTATTATTCGCGTCGTGCCTGCAAATTTCGGGAATAAAAGCGTCGTGACCATCCGTGTTTCATACTGTTTTTTGCATTTGGGTCAGGATCTGTAGATTTTTGGAGTCGCACCCCAGAATCCATGAAAATAAACCATAAGCGCGAGACTACATACTCTTCAAAAACGGCCAACAACGCCCCAAAAATCAGCATTCCTTCTTGGTTGACTCACAATGAACCAGAACGCTCACACCAATCTCGACCAGGATATCCGCCAGTCGCGGGCCGCCAAATTCGAAAAGTCCGAACACGAGGCCGCCGAGTGGATATTCGACACCTTACAGCTTCTGCAGACAGACAGAAAACAGTATGCGGTGGGCAAACACGGGTTGATGGAGATTCTAAAGGACGGGAAACTCCTTTGCAGACTAGGCAATTTGCTAGGTCTTCCGCTGGCTCCCACGGCCAAGTATAAGACCTCGCGTATGCCGTTCGTGCAGATGGAAAACATTCTGTTTTTTCTCCAAACGTGTGACATGATCGACGTGGCCCATGACGAGACCTTTCAGACCGTCGACTTGTTCGAGGCCAAAGACCCGTACCAGGTGGTGGTGGGACTCATGTCGTTTTCACGAAAAGCGCACGAGCTCAATGCGTCTGCCTTTCCCACAATCATGGGACCAAAGGTGGCGAAAGTGAAGCCTCATGTGCCTTTTAAGCCGCTATCGTTGAGGGGTAGGCAGCGATAGTTTTGTTGAGGGACGAAGGTGTTGGGCTTGGATTGAGTACGGGATCTATGAGAGAACTATGGGATCTATCAGGCAATACAGGCCTTACCCGGAAATTCCAGACCCGCCAGGGATCATGTTCCTGAGTAGTGAACGCCACTACTCAAAAAGCAATAGCCGCTGTTTTTATGTCCAGACAAACCAGAAATCATAAGCACCGGAGATGCCCTCTGGAACTTCGGCCATAGGTTGTGGGGACCTCTACAATGTGGAAGCATGCAGTCTTATAGATGATCTGGACAGTTCCTCGCCTAGGTTTGGATTCTTTGGGAATTAAAATCCAAAAAACCGCCCGAGATAGACTTACTCTTTTTTTTTAAAAAAGACATATGTTTGACCAGCCTGTCTGCTGAGCCGTCGTCTGAAGCCAGCCGCGCAGCACGTGACCAGCGGCCCTCTCGAGCCAATAGCTGCAGCGGCAAATCAAATCGCAATACAGTACGAAATTCACGGGTCCGTCAAAGTTCCGGACGGGGGGCCTGTAATCACCTTGTTGGGCCCCTTTGAATTTAAAAGTATTTGGCATCCATGGCTCTGGCTGGTGCCAGGATCAGACAGACGAGGTCTTCCGCGATGGCTTATGGTGCACGGGTCCGGCGAGGGC
This sequence comes from Metschnikowia australis, assembly GCA_019285895.1. Taxonomy (NCBI): domain Eukaryota; kingdom Fungi; phylum Ascomycota; class Pichiomycetes; order Serinales; family Metschnikowiaceae; genus Metschnikowia; species Metschnikowia australis. Next base: position 37,925 of record JAGSXI010000031.1, on the reverse strand, counting down.
ATCTCTGCTCATATTTTTTTTCTACAGACACTTGTTTCCAGCAGACTCATTGGAAAAAAAGCCAAAGATCTTAGGACAATACACGAGCATTGAGCCGCGTTAGAACTACTACAGGGACTATCGAATCAGTACTAGAATATACACGTTGCGATCCCTCCAAAATCCTCTGCATTTTTTGCATCCATTGCCCATAGCATCTCACATCTATCATCATGTCATCGGACGAAGTCATCTGGTCGGTGATAAACCACTCCTTCTGCTCATTCAAAATCCGGCCTGGAAAAGGCCAGGATTTCTGCAGAAACGAGTACAATGTCAGCGGCTTGTGCGACCGGACATCGTGCCCCTTGGCAAATGCCAAATACGCCACTGTCAAGAACGTGGAGGGTAAGTTATATCTATACATGAAGACCGCCGAAAGAGCACACATGCCCGCACAACTCTGGGAACGTGTCAAGTTGCTGAAAAACTACTCCAAGGCCATGGAGCAGCTCGACCACCACTTGCAGTACTGGCTGCAATTCTTGATTAACAAGTGCAAGCAGAGATTGACCAGATTGACCCAGGTGGCCGTCACGGAAAGGAGACTTGCTTTGCGCGAGGAGGAAAGACACTACGTGGGCGTCAAGCCTAAGGTAAAGAGAAGAGAGGAGAACAGGGAGAGAAAGGCATTGGCCGCGGCCAGGATCGAGAAGGCCATCGAGAAGGAATTGTTAGACAGATTGAAGAGTGGCGCCTATGGCGACAAGCCTTTGAATGTCGACGAGAAAATCTGGAAGAAGGTCTTGGGCAAGGTCGACGAGCAGGAGCACGAGGAAGAGTTCGACGAGGATGACGACGTTGTTTTGGAGTCTGGAGAAGAGGACGACTTTGGCGAGGTCGAGTATGTGGAGGACGACGCTGATGACGAGTTGGTCGATATGGAGGACTTGGAGAGATGGTTGGGTGGATCCAGCTCCGACAGCTCTGACGACGATGATGAAGCGGACGAAGAACACAAGTCCGGCCAGGCTAGCGAGGGAAAGCTGCAAGACAAAAAGCAAGGAAAGAAGAAGAGGAGGCCCCATGTCGAGATCGAGTACGAGGACAACATCCAGACCAACATTGCCACGTGAGCTGCGGTTCAGCATACGAGTCATTATTGACAGCACACACGGAATACATATTTTCTTTTCGAGGATACTTTGATCCAGCGGCTCTCCGTAATACGCCGAAATACGGGTAGTAGCCTAGTAGTTTGTTAGCCGTGGCATATGCTGTTTGCTCTCACTACGCCCACTCGATCTCTCGACTGGTGTGCACATTCGCAGTGGGTAATGTGCTCTTGTAGAAAGTAACGTGACTGTCTGGTCTTTTTTACAGCTCCCGAGGAAATCACCATAGATGAAGCCATGTTGCTTTTCTGTTGATATTGCCAAGAGCTTCCGAAGGTATCCGTATCAGCTGCGCCACTGAAAAAGCAAGAGGCTATCAGTGCTGAATGTTAATCACGAACGTATTTCAAAGAAACACAATAGTACAGATACCAGGGCTCCAATGTGTCGGGGTCCAAGGAAGTCAAGCGCGTACCTTATCGTTTGTTCACTATTATGCTCACGTGATCAGCAGGGCTCATATCTCTACGGGCACTGGAGACAAGGGCATGTGAGCCTCTGAATATACGACATTCTCTCACTTCGGGCTAGCACCGGTTACACGACGAGAAGATATGAACCACATGCTCTTCAATAATGTTCCTCATCACGTTATTTTCCTTTGCCCTCGTGTGTCTTGAACCACGGGTGACACCAAAATAGACGCATTAACATTACTTCCACACCTTCCAAATTTTTTCGTCACTACGTCTTCGGGTTCGAGATCCTCGAGCGGTATGATATCCCACTGTGTAGTTGATGACGCTTGATAAACACTGGTCTCATGTGGGACAAAACATGACTGTGCATCACAGACTGCGCCTTCCCCGAAAAGCTTAAAGCCATTCTGTGGCAAAGGAAGTGTCAGACTAAAACCCCGCATGTCTGGCCAAAAAGCGTAGTGTTTCAAAACAGACACGGATGGAACCGTCATGCAAGATAAGAATTGCGTGGCGAACCGCGCGTCGTCTTGGAAGATCCTGTATGCTAACGGCGAATGCTCCGGAGTTGTGAGGATGAAAAAGCTCGCAGCCATTTTCTTCCACGGACGGCATACAGTCCGCGTAAACAGCGCGAATACGGGCACACAGCCTTCTCCAAGCAAAAATCGTAAATTGAGGAGCACCCCGTAAATTAGCTAGAAACCAAACCAGGCAATCATATCTATGGATATCTATGGATATCTATGTCTGGCCGGGCCCCGTAATGAGGATAATGAGGATGAACCGAGCACTGCATTCTATGCCTGCTTCAGTGCAAGACGCTTTTCATGGACGCTGGTCAGATTTGCCTCCGCCAGCGGCAACTGCGTCGCACAAAAGCATCGCACGGAACTTCGGAACTTAGCCCGGATCGGTGATTGCTATGCGGATCGTTCAATATTCCTGATGCGCAGGCCTGACAAAGCCCATCATTTTGCAACGATGCGTTGGACTTATATCCTTGACTTTCGCCGCACTTCCAACACCTCTTTTTTAACATAAACAACGACCCGTGATGAGCTTGATTTCGGATTTAGCTTGGTCTCCCTCCACGGGATACCCAAGCACACACCCGTCCACGCTCAAATCCATTGCCACCACCTGTGCCCCAGCCTTGTCTTCATCTGTTAGCAACGCAGTGGCAAGCCTACAGACCGTCACAGGGTATCTTGATGTGATTTCCCTCTCACAGGTGGTCCGTGGTGCCGAGGCGTCCCTCTCGATTATTGGCGCCCAGGAAGTCTTGGCCACCGCAACAGACTCGTCGGTGCAGGCCGAGGCCACTGAAGTCATCTGGGAATCCATGTACAACTTGCTGGAATTGGCTGATGACCAGAACATTTATGGCTTCTACTTGAGCCGGGGAGGCAACATTTTTTTCTTGGTTCTCTTTGTGTTGATCTGGCTTTTCCAGCTCGGAATGTTGGTCAAGTCCCGCTACCACTGGTTCAACATCACTTTCATCTGCGGCTTCACGCTCGAGTTCTTGGGATTTTTGGGCCGAGTGTTGTCGTTCACGGACGACTCAAACATCGACTATTTTTTGCTCCAGCTCTTGTCGTTGACCTTTGCGCCTGCCTTCATCATGGCCGGCATTTACTTTTTGTTTGCGCAGAGCGTGGCCATCTACGGCCGCCAATATTCCCTTTTGAGGCCCATGTGGTACTCTTACTTTTTCATTGGGTGTGACGTAGGGTCTTTGGTTATCCAAGCTATCGGTGGAGGCATGGCTTCGGCCGCGAACCGGAAGCAGCAAGACCCCCAAAACGGAATCTGGGTCATGTTTGGAGGTATTCTTTTTCAGGTCGTGGCCATGACCATCTTCATTGGTTTTTGGTCTGACTTCATGTCCAGAATTTACTTCCACGACCGCAAGTCCATTACCTCGGACTCTCCATTAAAAAGACGTACTCCGAAGTCCTTCTTCAAATTCCTATTCAACACCTCGTCCGCCAGGGCATACAGGCAAGATCAACTTGAGCCTTTTTATAACCCAAAGTACGCACAGATCAGGGCGCGTCTCTTGGCGCCGTACTTTCCCCTTGCTGTCACCGCTGCGGTGATTTTCATCTACATCCGTTGTGTTTATAGAGTGGTGGAGTTGGAGGAGGGGTTTTCAGGCTACCTCATCACGCATGAAGCATTTTTGATGGCACTTGACGCATCCATGATGGCCTTAGCTGGTCTCATATTCATCCCCTTCCACCCTGTGTTTGTGTTTGGTACAAAGAATGTTCTCACGGTAAAGGACGTTAAGAAACGCGTCCAATCCACTGAGTCTGAGGAGGAAAAATTCGCTGCATCGGAGAACCTCGAGGGGTCTGACGAGTCTCTTACCCAGACCACGGCTTAGGCCATGGCAGTTGTCTTGGTTGGCTTCACAAATGGGCAGCGGCGTGTGCCACTCTTCAATTCTAAATTATTGACTTCTTTAACCTTGCATTGATAGCCCGACCGGGGCTGGCTCGCACGAGTTGCTTGATGCGATATGCTAAGGGCCAAAGTTCATGACGCTAAAGCGTATCCGCCCCGGCTTTGCAAAGTAATTGAGTTCGTGTTTGAGGCTCGCTTCAAATGCTTATATCATATTTGAAAATCAGAATCATATTTAGTTCCAAGGTATTGCGTACAATGTGCCAGCCGATGAGAAGAATTCTGTTTTTTTGCGAATACAGAGCAGAAAAATACGACAGAAGATTCGAGTGAACATGGGTCTTACCCACTTGGCAGAAATTGATTCGCCCAATGGCATGGTCCGGGTTGTATAATAATGCATATCGCTAGTTGATTAAATTAGGATTGTACCTCGTTACATTTTCGCAAATGGCTGGATAATGAGTTAGTATATCTCTGTAGTTGCTCCGCCGAGGGCGGTTGGAATCTCTGTCTATTGAACTGTCAATGATTTTTCCAGCGCATCGCTTGTGTTTTATGGCCTTCTTAGTGGGTTCTTCGGAAGTCTCAACATTTACTCACACTAATTATCGTCGCTGCATAACATCTTCAGCCACGAATCTGATGCCAAAATCTGAAAACTGTCGCGAGAAATCAAATAACATTATGAATAATACATGTATGGTGTCACGTTGTGTTACAAAGATGGACAAGAATTTGGAAAGTGTTAGGATATCGTTTCCGCTGGTGCACTATTGATGGGGATCATCCCCACTCTCAACCCTGCTAAAATCTAAAGGACCTTCGATTACTGGGCGATTTATGCGTCAAGAATCACCGATTACGTTTTTGAAAGTGCAGCGTGATTTTTCTTCAAAACATTTGCTGACGCATATTAAAAAATGGGCCCAATTTAGGAGAGCCACCCCATTGATCCATCCACATTTCTAAGTATACTGTACCTGGCCACAACTGGCAACTTAAAGCTCAGAGTCACCTGGGATCTGCCTAAAATTCTATCTGACTGTCATATGCCGAATTTTGATTGCCAATTTCGTGACCACAGTAATGAAGACAAGGTATGTATTCTCTTGACCTTAGGAGAAAGGGAAGCGATCATCATTTCTGAGCTAGAATGACATTGCCAGGAGATCGTACTCGGACTAACAATGCCTTCTTCGTGATTGCTTGAATTACTTGTTTGCCTTCAACACAGAATATAATCAGCAGTTTTTTCATGTAGATATTAAGAGCAACAACGTGCAAATACATTCTATTATTTCTTGGTCGCGTGGAAAATGCCCCATTGTTGAATTTCTTTGAGTTAGAAAATAAGTTCATCAAGTGCCGATACAATTGGACTGCAAAAGGAATGAACTATTTCGAAATGAAGAAGATTATCGGTTTCAAGATTTCCTTATTCTTGTGACTAGAAAAAATAGTGTTAACAAGATGATTCAACTAACCAGTGTGAATCAAAGTAGCAGGTTGAGTTTTTTATACCCAGAGACAAGATTTGGCATTCTGTAAACAGGAAGTATTTTCAAGCCAGCGTCATATTTGAAGCTCATACATATATGACTTTTTCCTACAACAGTGTCAATTGAAAATTCGAAACCTAATCAACAGCTTTAATTCCCTTGACAACTCGACAAGAAGCACGACCTCAAATGTAAATCAAAATTTTTCTGGCAGACCAATGAGCCAATTTAGGATACGACTTCTTTTCGCGAAATCAAGAATAGTTTTGCATTGATTTACACACGAGGTGCATGAATTTGTTAAACAGAACGTTTCAGGAGTCTCAAATAGACTTTGATTATATAATAGAATTATCTGGAATAGACGATAAATACGGTGTTCTAGAGCTTTCAGTTGAAAGAGATCAATCAACAGGCAATTCAAGTCAGAAATATTGTATACACGGTCCATTATTCTTACTTGAATGTTGTATTCTAATAAAAAATTTAAAAGTTGACAGCATTAGTTTAGGACATACTCCTAATGAGAATAGAACACTTTTACAGTATGCATTTAAAACTTGAGTTGATTTTTGTCATGGTCTCCACATCATCTTAGTAGTTCAATGTTCCTTGCATGCACCAAATTTATATATCTGCCTGGAGATATACACGAAGTCAGGATTTAAATCCCGTTAATGTATGGCATTATCAGTTGAGGGCTATGTATTAACTGATGATTTGTTTGAAAAGCAACTAAGTGAGTTTCAAGGTGTCTGTGGTCCTGAAAAACGACTAGATGGATAAGAACAATATTGTAAAAATTTGTCTGATTTTTAGAAAGAGTAAAATATGGAAGCAAAACTCAATTTGTGTCATTTCGGGATTAGATGTTATTTAATGTTTAGAGGCTACTTTATTTTTCCTGGAACTTCTTCGATCTCAATTAGAAGCTCATACGATTGCATCATGCTAAGTGAGAAGTTTATTGGTATCACTAAATGAAATCTCAAACCCAGGGCCCAAAAGCAAAAAAAGGCGAAGATTTAAGAAATTTCAAGGGGTAATCTCGTTAATGCTTCGAAGTTGGGATTTATTTTGGGTAGTGTGTGTTGACAGGCGTTGAAATTGGTTTTGGGCTAGACACTAAATGATTTTTGCCGAATTCCTGCTTTAATGGTGGGGCAATTCTGAGATTGAGTGAACTAATTCTCAATTTTTTTTCTATATCTGGGGTAGAATCGTGTCTCGTGGTCGTGTTTCTGAAGATTTCTGTGTGTATAATCGTGACTTGGAGATATATATGCACATGGAAATGTCTGCCTTTGTTCAACAAACCGTGTTTGATGCATTAAACCCGTGATCTATATGAAACTTCGGCCTTATGTTGTTATGCTAAAAAAATAGTGATGCAAACACGTATGGCATCTTCTGAAAAGCATCAATTTCGACTTGTGATCTTGCTGAAGACTTTGTAGCCACTCACGCATGCAAAACAGCTCTTTTGAAAGTGGGGAGCGAACAGGCCCTAATTTGCTAGCTAAAACAATTAAACTAAACAGTGAGATATGTATGGCGGTTTTGCTCTAATTTTTCTGTTCCAACTCACATGATATTTTTTAGATTCCTGTGGCCACACCATCTCATGTTTTGTCGAAAAAGCTGGGGAATTTCGACTCGAACTCAAGCTTGTGGTATAGGGGCTTTTGGATATCCTGAATGGTGATAGTTTGTATTGATTCTGTTCCATATGTATTTGGGAATCCGCTTCTTATGACAGACGTTCAACATTTTACCTCTATATTCCACGTGACTCGGGGTGCTAGCACGTGTGTCGTGATAGGGGATGTTCACCGTATATATCGGGTTCTGCTTCAGTACCAAGCTCTGGGTTTTGACTGCGGCGTTGATTTCAATCTATGTACTCTGCAATAATCATAAGAATAGACCGGCTTTTTGGTCACTCAATGCAATCAAAGTGCAAAGAGACTTTGCGCTGAATACCTCAGATGTTTTAAGAAGTGTAATTCCTCATCCTTTGTCACACTGTTAAACGGGCCGGACTTACGCGTGCGAATTTCTATTCATTTAAATATCCGGGTACCCACGTGAAAACTAAGAATGATTGTTCCCATTCTTACTTTGAAGACTGTTTTCCATTAACGCTCTGGCTGAATATACGGGCTCTAATCATCTTATCAGAGTATTACGAACATAAATAATAAAAAGATTCTCATTTGACCTCAAGCAATTAGATGTTCTTGAGTAGGGCCTAATTCATTGACTTCCTCGTGGAAGGCTACCCATTACTAAAAATACTCGGCATTTTTGTAACGGAATGTTTGATTTGCTTGCACACATAGCATGTGAAACGTCAATCTTCAGGGCTAGGACCAGTTCTATTCTGAAAGTTCAAGAAAATAGATTAAGGAGTGGATCGTGTATTGATAGGATGCAGTGATTGTCTTTTGATTGACTGTTAGTTAATTTTTAGAGCACACGCTGAAAAAATAATGGGTACAACAACAGGTGTTCACTTGTACTATGTTCAAACAGTGCCCTATAGACGCATTGAAAATTATGGTGTTATTGTATCTGTCCGCTGGTCAGTATTACATAAATTGGTATCTAATTTTGTGTCTAATTTTGTGTCTAATTTTGTGTCTAATTTTGTGTCTAATTTTGTGTCTAATTTCGTGTCTAAGTATGACGGCGAGGGTGTTGACTAGCACATTGGAATTGGCTGGTATATTGGTAAGAATATAGCCTAGTAGACCGGCCGAAGATTGCCTGGTACGAGCTAAACGGGTCAAACCGCGACATCAACCTGTACCGAAGCCCGGCCCCATGCGCGGGAGGAGGCTCAAGAGGCGCTGTGCAGGACACGCGCGCATTGAACAGCGCAATCTGGGAGATACTTTTTTTTTCACGCAGCGAGGCCGCGCAAGTGCATACAGAAGCCTGGTGCAAGAAACACAATGCAACACAGCACATACTGACCAGAGTTGCAAGCAGCAAGCCACGCAGAAGTCGAAGCACATCCGGATCCGCTATCGGCACAGAAGTCAGAGCACCAGGAAAAGCCTCGCGATTTGAACAATGCCGCAAAATTCCCAGCACAGCGCTCCGCAGGCTGCAGCTCGCAGACCGTCGTTTTTGGATTATGGCGGGGCCAACTCGCTCAACAATTTCGCGTCCTCGCTACAGCGGGCCCTGATATATTTGGAAGTCACGCTTCCTGAAACGGCCGCCGCCATTGACAACATTTCGCCATGCACGTCGCAGGCCAGCTCGGAAATCTGCGACATCGAGCTGGGGCTTCTATGTCCCGATAACAGCGCGGCGCTGAACGCCGAATATGGGACGTGCGGGACCCCCAGCCCAGCCAGGACAGCACTGGGCGGCCAGGCAATCCCCAGAAACGATCTCAGCAGCTTCCATTTCCCCGGGCACGAGGCCCTCGGCTCTCACGAATCTACCCTGGAGGGCCCCGTGAAACGGCGCCGGGAAAGCAGCCTATACGCTGCAGGAATGGGCCGCTCCACGGCGCCGCAGACTGTGTTTAACGCCATCAATACATTGATGGGCATCGCCATGCTCTCGCTTCCCTTTGGGCTCAGGCTCTCCGGATGGGTGCCAGGGGTCATGATTCTAGGCCTGTGTGCGTTGATCACCTCGAAAACCGCCAAGGTGCTAGGCTCCGTGTTGCGCAAGCACCGGCACGTGAACTCGTATGCGGACATTGCATATCTCTACGGGGGCAGCAAGTTCCTCGCATTTGCCACCGGGGCATTTGTGCTCGACTTGATGGGAGCGCTGCTCTCGCTTGTGCTCATCTTCAGCGATTCGTTTGCGACGTTGTTTCCCAATGTGAGCCGCACATCGCTCAAACTTGTCATCACTGCCGTGACACTCGTGTTTTCTTTCTTGCCCTTGTCACTCGTGTCTGTTATCAGCTTAGTCGGCATTGTGTGCACTGTGGGCATTTTTGCCACGATCGTTTTTTGCGGGCTCATTGCCTCCGGGCTGCCGGGCTCGCTACTTTTCCCGGCACACACGTCGCTTTGGCCATCTTCTGGGACAAATCTCCTCCTAAGCCTCGGGATCTTCATGGCCCCGTGGGGCGGCCATCCGGTGTTCCCCGAGTTGTACCGAGACATGCGCCATCCTTCTAAATACAACAAAAGTTGCACGGTGTCATTTCTGGCAACCATTCTGTTGAATCTCCTCATCGCCTCCGTGGGGTACGTAATGTTTGGTGACGCGGCAGAAGACTCCGTAACAAAAAACATTATCGCCCAGGCTGAGTACCCCAGCTGGGTCCGCACAGTGATTTGCGTGATTTTAGGCGTTTTGCCTGCTTGCAAGTTGGCTTTGGTCACCCGGCCGGTGATCTCCGTCTATGAGAGCAAGCTCTCCCTCACCAAGAAAAACACAGCCACGCCATTGGAGCCTGCCAAATTGACCTTGCGCCAATTCATAGCACGTGTTGTGTTCATGGCCTTTTTGTTTATCTTGTCTATCGCATTCACGTCCTTTGGTAAGGTGGTAGCCTTCCTTGGCAGCGCTATTTGCTTCACCATATGCGTCACTTTGCCTCTTCTCTTCCACTTGAAGTTGAATGCTGATGAACTCACACCCTTACTGAATGTAGCGACCAAAGCCGGAGTCGCCATGGGCATCATAGGTGCCATTCTCGGAACCTATGGATCTTTGGTATCGAAGCCTTAGTGGATGAAAAGTAGTTTAGGCTTGCTCCTCAGAGGCGTTGGCTTTGACCAATTCTCTACCTATTGGTGATGCGTAATTTTGTACGTGTTCGTGTGGTTCTGTCTCGACCACTTGTCAAAAGTCTTGGACTGTCTGTGATATCTATTTCATTTCTAATATTCAGTGGCATGCACAAGAAATTGTTCGCCTTTAGCGATGTATGTATAAATCTTCAACCGTGATGTACACTTGGGTCCTCGAAATCTAGTGAGACGCACATAAAACTTATTTTCAGTGAAGCGTATTGTATTTCTTGCCTGTGATATACATGTGGCCTCACCCGTAAGCGATGTGTACATCCAAGGTTGCATCATTTGGTGATTTACACTGCCCAAATAACCATGAGCGGTGTTCATTCATCGTAACATATATAGTATAACAGGAGTGGTAACAATGTGCTCTATCTTTTGACGTACCTTCTGGTGGGTTTTCTCAAGTCTCTGATATTCTCAACCGAATCTTCACCCAAGGCCGATGCCGCATACAAGTAGTTGTCTTGCAGAGACCTCGCCAAGTATTCTGCCATTACTTGGGACCCCGAGCCATATGGGGCCCTGTGCCCATATACACTTCCTTGAAGCGGAGGAGGCGGCGCAAAAGACAATTCTCCAGGATGATGCCTGCGATGTTCCATTGGAGGCTGCGGAGGGAGATGGTACAAACCATGCACGGAAGCCTGGTGCGGGATTTGGGTAAAGCTACTATTTGGAGAGAAGCTTTCTCTGGAGGCTGCGTTCGCACTGAACGTAGCATTGAGCAATTCTGAAAGCTCAAAATTATTGTGGTAGATTTTCTGCGGCTTCTTTTTTGCGCGATTCTTTCTGTCCAGAGACAAGTGGTCATCGACTTCAGGATTGATGATGATAGATATGTCATCGTCGTCGTCTTCATCGTCGTCGTCATATGCGGGATAATTCGGGACCATGCCATCGATTCCAGGCATGGGCTGCAGCCCTGTCGCGTTCCCACGATTCTGGCTCTTGCACTTGACGATATCCTCTGGCTTTTCGTTGTCATTCTTCACCTCAGTAGACAAAATCGGAGGCGTGTCACTTGCAGCCTTATCAGGCTCAGGCGAAGTCGCACTGTCGTCATCTTGGATCATAGTACTCTCAGCAAAGGCATTCATTGAGAGAGAGACTTTGCGTTCATGGACAGCATTGGTACTGATACCAAACACACACGCTGCTTCCTCGTCAATGGAGTCCACTTTCTTATGCGAAGTAAAGTTAGTGCTCGACCTCGTTTTAGACGAAGAGTTTGCCGACGTCTCGGGCACCTTGCTGCGCTTCACGTAACTAAATTTTAGCGTGTTGCCGCACCGGTCTTTGCCATAGCTAATCTTGAAGTGACGATACTGTTCGTAGAACTGACCCTCGTCACCCACAATGGCGCTGATTTTTTCTGCATCCCGCGTGTCGAAGCACTCAACGACGTCAATGGCATCAGAGATATCGAGGAAGTTCATGAAGCCACAGTCTTTCTTGCGGAGGTGGTTGATTTGTTCCATAGGCCCGAACTTGGAGAAGTCTGCTCGCAAGGTCGACTCGTCGGGTATCTTCAAATTAGAAGGCCCTTGCCTGCCCACGCGGAGTCCAATGTACACATTTCGGGATGCCCCCGAAGACACCGCACACGCTATTTTCCGAGGCAAGGGCCCTGAATGGACTTCACCCCAATTGACAGTGATCTCACTGTCACGAATCACCAATTGGTGCAAGACCTGGTAGCTCAAGTAGAATTTGAGCGCAACAGCAAGATCAACAAAGGTGATGAAGCACACGCGCCTACTTTGATAGTGCTTGATGAGTTCGACCAATCCACCTGCACGCACGTTATTAGCAATCTCCTCCACAGTAGTCTTTGGGTGGAGGTTGCCCAAGTAGATTGTTCTATTGCACGAGCTCATGGAGTCTGAGCGATGGCTGTGCAGACGCCGCGAGACGTTTAGCGCATCACGGCTGCCTAAATATGGTCCGTGCTGCCCGTGGAAATATGAGTCCGACGCAAACCCGGAATACACAGAGTCAAGGCTCTGGTTTGGGAAGTATTCTGCGGGGTCCATGTTGAGCGAGTGCGGACACGAGTCGTCAGACCCAAAATCAATGTCAGCAGAACCCGCGTAACCCGAGGGACTACCAGTGTGCGAGGTCACGGCTTTGCTTGAATGCTGCAACGCCTCGTCTAAGTCCTTGAAATCTGGCGGTGAGGCTGTATCGCCGAGGCTCATTTGCGAAATATTGCGGTGTGGGAATCGCGGCCCATGCAGACCCAGTGACCGTTTCTGCTCTGATATCACCAGTATGAGCAGGCCGGCATCTGACAGCGGCAAGCGAGTCGCAAGGCGCGATTGGCGGGTATAAAAAAGCGGCGTGCGGTCGCAACGGTCGGGATGGAAGGACACAGCAAGGCACGCTAGCTGCACGAGATCATCACGATCGTCGCCTGGCGGCGCCATGCCGGGAGATTCTGGGGCGGTGCGCGTTGAATAGTGCTCATACAAGCCGATGGCGGCGTCGATACACGTGAAGTGCACAATAAACTCCAACTCCAGGCTGTCGCCATCTTCAGACACGACGATGTGTTCAATAGAGCCAAAGCGGGCGGCACGTACGCGGAACGCCTTCTCCATCAATGGCACAAGGTCCGGGTCTAGGATCTGGAAGACGGCACCGAGCGCACGCGTGGCGTTGAACTCCATGATGTAATTGAGCGTTTTGACACGCATGAAGTCCTGGCTGCCGGCGCTGGCGGGGTCTTGGGCCACAGGTTGGAGGCTTTCTGAGCCTTTCAAGGCATTGCGCAATGCTTTCAAGTGGCCGGGGGCCTTGGTATATTTCTGGTAGAAATTGTACGAGATGTATGTGTTCACAAAGGACAACGCGCACGACTGGGTTGCTTCCTCCTGGGCGGCAATTTTTGAGGAGCCGGCAGTTTGTGAAGGGCTCATGGTCTCCAAAGAACCCGTCGTTTTTACAGGCATGTCCTCCATAGTCACTGTCACGGCCTCGAGGGGCCCGTGGTCGATCTCATCCAAGATCTCGCGCACACTAAGCGCCGCCGAGAGACCCGTCAAGAGTACTGTGCGCGAGAAGCTGAGGTGCTCGAGCGATGCGGACAGCCGCAACGACGGCTGAGAGTGGGCTCGGCCCGCAGCGTGAGGAACCACCGGGTGGCCGGGCACGGCCCTGAAGCCAGCGCCTGGGCTCGCAGAAAAGCCGGCCAGTGAGGCTACAAACGGCAGTTCTGGTGGGTGTAGCAACTGTGCAAAGGAAGTATGAGACACGTACGGTGACGGTGTGGTGAGAAGGTTGGAGGGGAGCATCAGCTGTGAGTAAGAGTAGTCCATGGGCGACAAAGGAAGTTGCATCTGCTGCGGCACCTGTGCCGCGTAAATCTGACCCTGGAGCAGCTCATGGTACTGTAACGCCTGTTTGCGGAAGTTGGGGTGAGCCAGGTACATTGTGGGGGTATGGTGTTGGTGGCTCTGTTTTTCAGAGGTATGCGTGCGGGTATGGGGTGACCACGAAGGATGGTCAGAATTGGGGGTCAGAATGGGTGGAATCGGCGGTCAGAATTGGTTGTATTATTGACCCTGGAATATGGCGCTAGACTTGCTGGAAGTTGGTGCTCAGATTCGACGTAAAAGTTTGAGTACAGGTTTAGGGATTGGTGCGCAGTTTCTTAGATTTAACTTCGGGAGTTGTGCAGGGGTTATTTCCCAACTGTTTACCGAGACTTGATGGCTGCGGGAAGTTTATGCGTTTTTCAGTTCTTGTCCTGAGATATCCCAGCTTTGGGGCGGGGCCTGGTGGGATCTTGGTCCGGCTTTTGTGCCTGCGGACGTATGGGGCTGAGACGAGACGTGTAGGCTATCAGCGGATCGGCGGATGGGCGAAGCTAGTTGGCTGGACAAGCAAGGAATCAACGTAAGCGAAGGGTCGGTCCAGAGGCGAGAGAAGTGGCCAGCGATTGAACAAGATCTCAAGGTTAGAAAGAAAAGTGTTTTTATTTTGGAGCACCAAGAAAATCCAGCGGAAGAGGAAGAAAAGCCAGGTTAAAATGAGAACGGGACGCGCGTGCAGGCTCGGTATATACATGTGCGCCGCGCCGAAGTTGGAGGACTCGCACTGCATACAGCCATATGCTCGTGCACACTGGGCAAATATGGCCGGTTGCAACGAAGTGGTGGACGGTCGGAGTGGAACAGGGAGGCTTGGCGCTTTTGGTCACCTAGGTCCCACCACAATCGAGTGAGTGTTTTTGTGTGCATCGGTATGTTTCATGGGAGTATGTGATATTGTGAACAGGCCCTGTTGTTTTGGCTGCTGTGTGTTGGGTATGAATGCACAACACTGATGTGGACACTAGAGCCTGGCCCTGATTCTGTGATTTATAATAATGTCTTGTGTTGTACTTTGTGGAAATACTGTTTTTGGTTCTGGTTTCTGTGATTTACTGTATTTGGTTCTGGTTTCTGTGATTTACTGTTTTTGCTTCTGGTTTCTGTGATTTACTGTGTTTGGTTCTGATCCATTTCGTTCCTTTCATGCCTCGTCCCGCTCATAGTTTTTCTGTTCCATTTTTCAATTCTATTAGTGTGAAGCTTGCTTGGCTCATATAGCTATAGCTTCATGCCAGAATCTGCATTTGTGGCCCGCACTGCACGGTCAGAACTTGGTTTTCTAAGAACCACAATTGATGGACGGGAAACAGAAAGCCCAAGGTCCCCTACTTCCACACTGACATTTCATGGGCTCGAATTCCACATGCCGCTTTCCACAGAGTGGCACCACCACAAGGCCCAATCTACCGCATCGAAAAACCCATGGGTCAAAACAGGCCCTCCTCAACTGCTGGTATCCTGTTGAAAGGAGCCCAAGCCGAATAAGTGGCTCGGCCCTATTGACGCCTGGGGTTTGTTTCCCTGCAAGCACTAAGATGAAAAGCGCGCCAACCGCGCCTCAATATTTCGTCACCACCCCGCCTATACCTGCCTCCAGCGATCTACCGTAAGGCAAGAATAACAACCATCCCACTGGATGAAATCTTCTCCAGGGCCGCTCCAAAGACGCAAGCCCTAGATATTGACGCGAAATGCCTCGCCAGCCCGATTTTTATCAGCAAGCCCACTATCCCGAGACACAATTCTCAGCAACGTCCCGAAGCTTAACATGCTCATGCAGCAATTGAAATGGACACAACTGAAGGCTGCTGGAACACTCGACATGGCTCAGCCCACCGTCAAAATTACCCGACTTGGGCAAACAGCGCTCTCTGCATGCCTGAGATCATTGGCTTGGATTTTTCAGGTTCTGGGCATTTCGTCTCTATGCGCGTCCACCATGCCCGGGCTTCCATGCATTCCGCGACGATTCATCCAGTCTGGTGGACTCAGAAGAACTCACTAGCAACTAATATTTCAGTCTTTCCGCTATCCGTGGATCGAGAGAAATAAATCTTTGAACCACATGACTATGCCCTCATGAAATACGCCTCCTGTGTATTCGGAGTGCCAAGACCCACTAGGTAAACGGATCAAGCTAATCGCCCCTCGACGCCTGTGGTTATTGTCCGACACAGTTGCGCTTTTCAAGTGCCACATCAGAAAAGCGGAGTAAACGCTATTGTTGTAGGTCTTGCGCACAGGTACATCGCTCGGCACGGTCTAGATCGGTCCACTTTCATTGTTCCTAAAATAGGCTAGTACTTGCGTTCAGGAATGCACTGTCAATGCGCGTCACCAAGATGCACACCATTCAGTGGATGTCTTACTCTTGAGGCTGCGGCGATACGGCACACTACATTCGAAACCAATTAATTTGATTGTCTGGCTGATAGCGGTTATGCTTGTGTGCCCATAAAAAAGGATTCCCACTGCCTCCCCATCTCTTGATGTCCAATGTGATTTCACTGTCTCCATATTTCTGGACTGCTGTCACCATTTTGACGAAATGCCTCTCAACAATAAAAGTCACGTGCACCGAATACTGGACTACGGCATCATAAGGAGGGTGTTCAGAAACTTCATTCAGCCCATAATTGTTGCACAAGCGCCTGAAACCCTTTCACCTTCTTCACCTTCGCCAAAAGAAAGGTTTGTGGAATTTGGAATCTCCCAATGCTCATACTGATTATATCAGCAAAGGGTTGCTTTGAGCCCATTGAGCAAACTGAGCAAGTTGTTGAAAAATTTCAGCGTCAATTGGCTCCAATAATGACAAATTTTGTATTGTAACTTCTCCGAATCTAATTTGGAGGAATGCACAACTTGATGGTCGATACATAGTGAGAGCCTTGGACAATATGTTGAAAGACTTCTTGAAAGGAGGCACCGTCTTGGATGGTTTCCCTCAATTGTTTATCGAGCTCGCCAACTTCCCATCGGGAGAATGGCCAAGATCGAGAGGTGGCAAACGTTTCTCAAAGAGTCCTAGAATTCCTAAAAGTATGGACGGAAATGACTTTGTTATTCTTGATCTCATGTGAATAAAAGAGTTGGTCCAAAATGGCTTTTGCCCCTCAAATCTTTAAACAATAAATGCCCGTATCTTCGGAGTTTGTTTGGCTTTCTCAAGAACCCAGAACATATCATGTTTCAGACATAAACATAGAGCAGGCGTACTGTGCGAATGAATTTATGGAACACGATATGTGACATCACTAAACTAAACAGAGGATATTTGAGCCGAGGAGATTTTTGTTCAGTTCTCTACAACGGCTCCTCCAAAAAATTATCACTGTTTTCAGGCTCCAAAAACGACAAGCCTCAGCCTGCGACTCGAACTTCACGATATCTCATGTTTTTACAGGCAAAACCCAGTAGAGGTATACGATGCTTTGGTATGAACTACCAGTCTAATTTGAGATCAGCTGACCCATTTTCAAGTCTTCCTTGTAGCTTGATCAACGATCTGTAGCTTGTTCTAAAAAGTTAACGCCCGAAGCGTCTCATTGTTTTGCACTCGGAACACAAGGAAACGATCGCTTATTTTCAGTTTTTGAAGCTGACCATCTCTTTGAGGTGCACGCTACTTCGCTATACTATGTCAATTTTACTATCTGTTATTTTGTTGGACCCTGGAAACAACCAGCTGGAACTAACTCGAGATAAAGAATGGCCTGCCTACCTCTAGGTAGAAGCACGAGCGGGCGAAGATACAAACTCAGTGAATATTGAGCCACAACCTCTAGCTTGATTTCTGGATCTAAATGGCCTAGATGTTTGGGACTAGAAATCTTCTCCCGTATGCAGTCAAAGAAAAGACCTGTCTCGTTTTAGTGAGCCGGCGCAATTCACAAGATTTTTGAACAACTTTTTTCCAGACAGGAGGTTTTGTTGCCAGAAATGATCTTTTGACTGGCCGAATTTTATGATTCCAAATACCGAGAGAACAGGCCATAGTTTCATCTAAGTGGCCTTGTACGACTAAGCTCCCAACGCTGTAGCGCGAGTAAATTCGAGACAAGTGTATACTTTCTTATTTGCTCATCTCAAGAAACAGCTGGTTCCTGCTTCTGTCCGAGAATACGCCAGAGCGATTGGGATAATGGTTATGGACACGTCTGCTTGTCAAGATGTTAATATTGAATATACGAGGTGTACGGCCTACAGCCACTACCCTGCCAAGGTAACATACGGAAAACACGTGTCAATATACGAGCGAACTTGTCTTTTAACATCGATATCGGACTTTGGCATTTCGAAGACACGGCGCCGGCAGCGGCAATTGCCGGATCCCTCAGATCACTACCAGATCACAATTTCCGAACAGACGCATGAGCGCAGTTTACAAGTGCGTTTTACAGTATTGCACAGTCAGTCTGGTAACAAGGAAAATTGGCACATAAAACCCGCAGTGGGCCCATGTCTTTTTTTTATGTTTGGCCAGTTTCACGCTCCGCCATTCTCTCACTTCGGCGGATGTGTTTGTCGATACCAATTGCACGAAATACGGTCTCCCAGTATTTGTCGTAATAAGCTAGGCCGACAGCCGCGGCAATCTTCCGTCGAATTCCTGTCTTGCCGTATTCAGGCTGCTAGCGAATTCGCACTCTATCAACAAACCAACAAGCGTAACCATCCAGCACGCTGAGGACAACAAAAGCAACAAGCCAAGACACCCAACACACATTCAAAAGCGTGACCCCGTCCATTCCGCCTGACCCCGAAAACCACCCGGCTTTCCAAATAATGGCCTAATGTGCTTGTTCTGATTGAGCGCGCCTGCAGGACCACAGGTATCTCGCCCTAAGGGGCGGTGCCTGCAGGTCATCGCACTGGCGACCAGTTTTTTCCCTCGCTCGTTTTTCTGCCTCCAGACTTGCTGTTGTTTTCCTGTGATCCAGTACCCGATCAGAAACTGCTGCACACCTCGTTCCAGAAAATGGCTACCCCTGAAGTTCCTACATTCAAATTGGTCCTCGTCGGCGACGGTGGTACCGGAAAGACCACCTTTGTCAAGAGACACTTGACCGGTGAGTTTGAGAAAAAATACATTGCCACCTTGGGTGTTGAGGTGCATCCTTTGGGCTTCCACACCAACTACGGTGAGTTGAAGTTCGACGTGTGGGACACTGCCGGCCAAGAAAAATTTGGTGGCTTGAGAGACGGCTACTACATCAATGGCCAGTGCGGTATCATCATGTTCGATGTCACCTCCAGAATCACGTACAAGAACGTGCCCAACTGGCACAGAGACTTGGTCAGAGTGTGTGAGAACATCCCAATTGTGTTATGCGGTAACAAGGTTGACGTGAAGGAGCGTAAGGTCAAGGCCAGAACCATCACTTTCCACAGGAAGAAGAACTTGCAGTACTACGACATTTCCGCCAAGTCCAACTACAACTTCGAGAAGCCTTTCCTCTGGTTGGCCAGAAAGTTGGTCGGCAACCCCCAATTGGAGTTTGTGGCCACCCCTGCCTTGGCACCTCCCGAGGTCCAGGTCGACAGCGCCATGATGCAAAAATACCAACAGGAGATGGACCAAGCCAGCGCGTTGCCTTTGCCTGATGAAGATGACGACGACTTGTAAGTGGATTTGCAGCACACCCAGATCTGCTGATTTGGTTCACACAAAACCGTCTGTCTTATGCATGGCTTGTGTTTAGTAGAGTTTATACATAATACACCGGCCAAATAAGTTTGCTGTATTCGGGTTTGAGGAAGCCAGGAGTAGTCAGGGTTTAGGAAGCCTTGCTGAAGTTGTTGAGTCTGGAAGGCCTTGGTGGAATCGGGTTTACGAAGCCTTTCCGTATTCAGGTTTAAGGAAGCTTCGTGGAAGTGAAAGAGTTTTGGATCTTGTGGCCTGGGGAATCTTGGGTTAATACATGGCTGTGAAGGGTATGTGTGGTTGGGCTGTGGCTTGCAAGTATGCCGTTTCTTGTGGTCGTGATTCATTATGTACTGCGTAGATACCTCTCACAGAGGAGTAGATTTGTGTCCGGCTAGAACCGGTACTCCTGCCGGGCGATGTTCACGGAGATCAGGTGATTGTGTTCTGCCGTGAGCCTTAAAACAGAGGGGGGCGGAGGCGCCAATCTGGACAAGGTGGGGGGCGGCGGAAGACATACCTCCTCCGCTATATCATCCGTGCGTTTCACGGTCGACTTTTCTCTCTCGCGAACAACTTCTCTGGCAAAGTTTTCAGGCGATGGCTCCTGGCTGGTGAGATATTCAAGGTCGATTTGGTACTTGCTTTCGCTGGAGTCCCAGATCCCAAGCTGCTTGGATTTTTCCTCGTAGTACGAGCAATAGAACTTGATGTGGTTTCGTCCAGACAAATGCGACTTACGGACCGACATCTTGTCGTGCGTGAGATACGACTTACAGTAGTCGCAGTAGTACTTTGGCATAGTGGTGTGAAGACTGGGACGTGTTTTGTAGATATTGTAGGGAGGGGTGGGCGGTTTGATGGATTGACAGATGGGAACGAGGTGAGACGCAGGCCGCACACAGGACAATGATGGAGGTCTGTGAAAAAAGATGCGCAATCAAAAGGGATTACATTCGAAAAGGGATTACATTCGAAAAGAGATGTATGTTCTCAACCGAACGGATGTTCAATTGAATATGAGGCCGTCAGAATATTGTGCATTTACTCGTCCATCCTTCTGGCGTGCATTCTGAGCCTGGCCCAGATCTGATCACCCAGTGCCCCATTTCGCAGCTGAGTGCGAGCAGTGCCTCCGGAGATACCACTTACCAAAGCACCGAGAAAAGCAAAAGATGCATCGAAGAAAACAAGATGGAAAGAAAAAACAAAATATCACGAAATACACCGATCGGAGCTTAGATGCAGCAGCCGAAAGATTCGGGGTTTTGCGCCGGTTCGTGCCGCCGGTGTTTTCATACCCACGGCGAAACGACGGGCAAGCAGTGGTCACGTGACCAGTGGCATGCCGTTTCTCGCTGCTGGCCAATGGGATTCTTCGACGCGGGCCTCGCCAGCGTCTTGTGCATCGCACGCCCCCGAAGCTCGGTGAAGACAAAAGTCTAACACCGACCGCCATCTCAACCCCCATCGTCAAACACCCATACTAACAAAGGATCATGTTCAAGCAATCGATTGTATGTACCACCCAGTCACGTGCAGGGGCCCTAGAAGCTGCTGTTCCGGTACGGCTCGGTAATTGCGTGTAATATCTCCCCGAAGTCGAGCCGCCATACCGAATTCCCAATGGCAGCGCAGAACCCCTGATATGCTCAAGAATTTGGGCTGATGTCTATGAAAATGGAGTCGGAGGGGCACCGCAGATTTGTACCAAGTTTTCAAGCACAAATGTCGGCGGCTACCGGGAAATCGGACTGTACCGCTTAAAATTCTCCATTGTGGGGCCACCCTTAAACGAGGTGTGCCCAAATAATACCCCGCTCGAAAAACTTCCAGAACTGAAGACTCGTTTTGTATCCCCAGCTCGGAGCCGCCACAGGCTCCACTCTTTTCAGCTCCCCGCCGTCTCCACAATCTTTTACTAACAACACAGCGTGCTTTGTCCTCCAGGAGATTGTTCTCTGTGACCCCACAAAGATCCAACTTGGTCTCCGAATTGTACGTGTCTCAGATCAAGCAGTTCAAGCCAACACAGACTTCTGCCGAGGGCGCCGAAAGCATCAAGAAGTTCCAGTTGCCATCCAAGCCAGCTGTTCCTTCCGAGGAGGTCAACGCGGATGCCGTGTCTTCTTATGAGTCAGCCGCTGTTGAGACTGCCTCTGCGCCATCTACCGAGGCTGCGCCAGCTGCCGAGGAGGACTGGTTTGTATTCCAGGAGGCCGAGGCCGAGCACCACTAAGCGTTTTGCTAGCAGCCGGCCAGCAAACTGGAAGTGCGCTGTGTCGCTGCCACCTCTTCCATAGAACATATAAGTAAACTGTGTCTCTTCGACAGAGCAATATTCTGGGGAGCTGCGTGCTCCCTAAACCCAAATAGAAATCTTAACTGCTGATCTGATTGCCTTTGGCTCCCTGTGTAGGCCTATCTCAGTCGGACTAGTGTTGAGAGTATTCCGGTGTTATATTAAGCTCTCATGACCGATAAGAAGACCCGCTGAACATTAGGACTATTGGTGCTGGAAACGCCGGCCATGTGTAGAGGCTTTGACTCTTGCACGCCTTTGTATTTCCAAAGCTTGGTTTCGAGTATCCAGTAGATTCTCCTATTCCCCAGATTGAATAAAGAACAAATCAATAGTGCCAGATATATGGTCCGCCATGTGAAGGTTCGAGCTAAAAAGACACGACTGAGAGTTTGCTTTCGTGATATACAGACTGGTTTTTTCTGACACGGGTTGGTCTGCGGAAATACCACGTGGTACACTAGAATAGTTTCGGGACAAAATGTCCATCAACATGGGTTCAATCTGAAATGAACCACCTCACTCAGATTCAACAGTTCCACTATAATGCAGTCAGCTCTATGGAACCCTAGAACTTTCCATGTCTCCTTTACATTTTCCCTGATTCCCTTAAATATTCCAAGATGCCATTCAACTTCCCACGATACAATTAGATTCCCCATGAAACAATCAAACCATGAAGCCATCCGATTTACCATGATTCCAACATATCTACTGTACCATGAGCTTCACTATAATACAAGCTGTATTCTTGCACGAAAAATTCATAATGCCGTCAAATTCACTACAATCTCATCAGAGCACCAATTCATTAGATCTACTGCATCACATCCAGCTGTACTACGAAATAATCAGCGTTTCTTTGTAGTCCGCGGTCCATCGTCAGACTACCAGTGCGCGTCCCAAGGTTTCGCGTCACTAGTCATTAAAACACCATCCATCAGATCCGGTCAGAAACCAGACCAGAACAATTGCTGAAACACGGTAAAACAACGGAACACCAGATCAACCATTTCTTGTCACCAAAATCTCTACCCTGCGTGTACAAGCACCCTCAACTCATATCCTCCCTCGGCTCACCTCGTCTCTTTCGCAACCTAAGATGCCTGCTTATCTCAACGTGGAGACTATCCGAAATGCCGCCGAACTCATAAATTCAACGCTAGTGACAAAAGGCTACATCAGCGAGGACCTCAAGTTCATTACCACAAATTGGGCAGAGCTAATAAGCGATCAGCCGGACAGGAGAGCCTTGGAGACACTCACGGTGCAGGAAGGCATATATAACAACGACAAGAACGTGGTCAACGCCATATATTCTCTTGTGCAGAGCATCGACAAGCATAACCGCCAGCACGAAGCCACAAACCAGGTGTTGGCTGGAAAAGAGGCCCAAATTGCAAAGCTACAGCGCAAATTGCAAAGGGCAGAGATGGAGACTTCGGCCTGCGAAAAGAAACTCGCCCGGGCCCTCCACACCGATTTGCCCTCGCTCACGCAGCGAAACGAGCTGTTGGACAAACAAACCAGGGTCCAAACCCGTGAGATCCTGCGCCTTAAGAAACTCAACTCCGAGCTCCAGAGCAAGTATGAAGTGGAGAGAAGGCGCATGGCTCTCGAGAGTTCCGAGCTCAAATCTGCCCTTTTGCAGTCCCGAGGGCTATCGACGACCATCTCATACGGTCGGCCAATGAACTTCGTCAGTTCCCAGAACAATATTGCGACCTCGGAGCCGGAACCAAACCCCCATTTGGTGCACGGCAATAAACCGTCAGTCAACAATGCAGAGCCTCGGCCCTTATCGCACAAATCGCCAGAAACACCCGAGATTGCCAAGGCCGAGTATGAGGGCATTGCCACGCAACTCCTGGAGGTCATCGAGCAGCTCATGAACGAAAATGGCAAGTTCGCCAAACTCACACGTGCCCTCACTGCGTACGTGGAAAAAGTGAACGCTAGCATCGGCCCCGAAAACGTACGCCAGAAAGACGGGCCTGTTCTTGTTAGCCCCGCTGACTTCATCGATTTCCAGTTCATTTCGGCAGAAACAAACGAGGAGGTGGTGCCTTTTGAGCTTTCCTCTGCACCGCTTCTAAGAGGCGTGTACAAGAACTACGATGTCATAGCCTCTTTAGTGGACATGGCTGTAAACAACCTGTTTGAGAGCAGAAACTTCGATGACCAGAGACGCCTGGAGAAAATGGACTTACTCGCGGAGGAAAACAAACAATTGTCTAGCAGCTTGCAGGACGCCTTGAAGGCATTAGAGGAGTGGCGGAGACATAAGAACGAATCTTAAATGGGAAGGTAGGGTTTGGTGGATCTGAAGTTTGCATATCGTCCCCGTAACTCTATTTTCCCGTGAGCTCGGGTTCTTTGTGTACTCCACCTTTCTTTGTGCCCGGTTCTCCATGTACTCTACTTCGTCAGCTATAGCGCATAACTTCGACCCATTATTCTCTGTTTTGAGTTCGTTGTTTAGTGCGTCTCAAACCAGTGGACGCCTACAGCACAAAACATTAGAACCACGGGAATATTGCCATGCAGTTCACGGCTTGACTATTTCCAGAGATCCAAACTGTGAAAGTTTTTGTGTACTCTATGATGCTCGATTTGTATCTTGATCTTACCTCAAGCATGGAACAATTTTCAAAGCATTTCAAAATCGCACAGGCAGGGTTTTGCTCCTTCAAATTTGTGTTCTGCCGACCATAAATTTTTCACCAAAAAGCGAGCTGGTTTTGTAAACCATGCTTTCTCTCGCTTTATTTGTTTCCAAACACAGACCATCCAATGACTTTGCACCCACAGGTCGTTCCTCAGGTCTTGGCACTGATTATCAGAAACACCCAACGAAAAGGTCCCCATTACTTTCTTTTGTGGCTTTTAGTGAAGCTCAGATTCTTGTACCGCTATTTCCGTAATGAATGTTTTCCAGTTTCAGAAACATGGAATCTTTTATTCAGCCTATGGACCAGATTGACTGATAAAACACCAACCAGAAACAGTGGCTCATGCACAATCTTTAATAAATCCTTGACTGGAATCTGAACATTGTGGAAATTGAATTCTATTGAAGAAGCTGGTATGGATGGCTATGCGCTTACTCGTCTGGCGAAAGCTTAAGAGGCCTCTCCATCCGTTCCTCTAATGGAGTGTCTAAGAAGGCCGCTCGTGAGTTCAGATTCAGTTGCACATCATGAAATGTTTGCGAAGACCGGGTCATGTGCCGAAACCGAGTTTTTTGTTGGAGCAAATATAGATGCGATTAATTCTGGTCTTATCACAATACCGACAGGGCCAAGAACTACTAAAGCGCTTCAATACAAATAGTTTCAAAATGCCATTAAGGCATGAGCTGGGACCTCTGCACCTTTTCTTATCCCAAACAGACAGCATTCAAGGCAGATCCCAGCCAGAAATCGAATTTCCCATAAGCACTCAGTACAGAATTTAGAAAAAACATTCAATATTTTGGTAAAAAAAATCAATTTCTTTCCGAAAAGTTCCGAAAACAGAATTTGAATTCGTGGCAGTCTTTCTCGGCTTAAGAAGGCATTGGAGATGATGGCTCTGTCACGACGAACAAAAACTACGTGTACGAATTTGACTCACCAGTCGTTAGAAAAAGAAACGTGGAGTTAGAAATGTCCGTGAATAATGAATTGCGCTTTCTTCAAGCCTCGTTTATGAAACTTGACCTTTCAGATTGGTATAGAGCTTGCACTTTTGATTATGTCTTGGACTTCGGCTTCCGGCTAGGATTTCTTTCCAACATCATCTTATGGGCTATTATACAACCTAAAAAAGTTAGATCTTCCTCCCAAATGGAAATTGGCCGCAGAAGACGAGACAATTTTCTAATTCCGTTCGCTCCACATTTTCTGGAATGAACGATCTTTTGGAATGTTCCGAGAGTTAAGAATTCCACCCTCTCTCTGACAATCTTTCTCAGAAAGCAGGGGGCTGAAAATGATACAAAGGCTATTAATTTAGAAAGGCTGAGTTGACGCAGTCATATCACCGCCCTTATATCCAGTTAAGCCTAGAAAAAACCAGAAAGAGTGATCAAATTTGAACTATTTGACACTAAGGACGTGCCCGCAAAATACAGATTGACCCACAAAATAGAACTTCATGTGGAATGGATCCATTCATGCCGTCAAGATCAATAAACCGCTTGCATTATTTACATCACTAGCGAACACATTTGTTTCTAATGAATAACTTATTGGTGTTGATTGGGAAAATAAGTCTTGATTAAATTAGGCTGGGCGAGAGTGGATAGGAAAGCAATCCGCCCATAAAACTAGGAATAATTCAACGACTAACAAAGATAAGTATCTTGAGTTTGCCGGATATTTTGTAATCTTTTCGAGATGACATTTGCAAATGCACAGAGATCATATGCTGCTTTAGAGGTGAATGAGAAACAAAAGTGAAAAAAGGAGAATACCAAATATTTGCTGATATGAATTTAAATGAAATGTGCATCCAAAAGCAGACTGGATCTATGGAAGAATGAAAACTTTCTCTCAACACTTGAGTTATTTTCTACAATATCCGATCTTTTGCTGGTATGAGCCACACATCTCGAAACACCAGATTCGATTTTCAGTCTTTCAGCAATGTCAGCCATGAAGTATCCTTGTATGCAATTTCAAGTTAAATTCTCTCGTGTTCAGTTATGTCAATGCCATGGAATGCATCTTCATTTGTTGGCACAGGGTCCACGTCACCATGTGGAACGGAATCTGTTGCAAGAGGTCCCGGATCAATATTTTCAGTTCCTTTTCTATGCTTCTTCGCTGTCTTTTTGGCTCGGTTTCGTTTCGTTGCTCTTTTCTTTTCGGCAAGGACGTTCAATCTACAAGTCTCTGGGTTTTGCATCTGCTCCAATTTTAAAGACAAAATCTCGCGAGCTTTTGCCCGGTTTTTCTCTTGGCTCCGCAGATCCTGCGAGTTTACAACAATCCCGGTTGGCTTGTGGGTAATTTGAACCTTGATATTTGACTTGTTTATCTTTTGTCCTCCTGGCCCGCCTCCTTTGATAAATTTTTCTTCTAGTTCGTCTTCTTTGATGAGCCACAATGGTCTTGGCGGCATGGCCTTTTGTTTTTGTTTCTGTTTTGGGGGTGAGCTGGTCAGGTTCGTAGACTTACCCAAGAGCAGGTTGGTGAAGGACATCTTCAAGCGTGTCACATTTGACAATGTTGCTTTTTGTTGCCAAAAATACAGGTATTTATATCCATGGTTTCCGGAGCGAGGGAGAAGCGGACTTCGTAGTCTACAGAGATACATTGTGTAGTTTTGGACTGATGAAGCCAGTCTCGAATGATGGAGCTTGGTACGACTAAGCCCGTACACCACAATAAATCACAGTTCTGGGGAAGCAGAAGCATCGAGTTTTGATTCGGTATCTATTTTCAGACAAAATATCAATATAACTTGAAAAAGTAAATACGGGAGAATTTTCGGTACATTGAAAGCGGTCGCAATTCAAGTATACCGCTGGAAATAAGCGCCACTATGCATTCGTACAGGCAACAAAACAAAAGAAAACAGCTATACCTTTTTTTCCAGTCGTATTTTTCTGAATGCACCTCATTTCCTTGGCCAGGCTGACGCATGTATGCTATATATATGCATCTGGCACAGGTGCGACGCATGTCGTTGTTATTTATGTGTCTGTCTTTTGTCATGCATCTCGTTCTTCGTCTTTTTTGGCCGACACCGAACATTTTGGACTTGATTCTATCAAATTTTCGGCCCGATGTCTCCTTGTGTTCCCCCAAACAAATGCAACAGAAGATTCACGAGGTGAGACCATCGGTGACAGGCTTGACGAGTTTTGCGATTGACCTGGCCTAGGCCGAACAATAATGCCACTTGTTTCACAAGGAGAATAGGGGATTTACAAAGAAGCTTAAGCTATAATTCAGAAATCGCAGCCGACAAAAGAGTCAACTAACCATTCTACATTGAGAATGCCGGTGTATTTCTTTTTTGGCCTCAGGCCGCATATAATATTCGGCGGCCCCACCAAACGCGTTACCTTGTGCCGGAGCGGCTGCAAAATCCAGCCGCATGGATGGAGCTGTTTTATCAAATCAATTGTTTACCAATAGCGTCCTTGTTTTTCCCGAATATGTGTCGCTTTTCTAGGGCTGGAATTTTCCAATCAAAAAGGTGGGCATGTCACAAAACCATGATAGGCACGGGAAGGCCCGCACGCCACGCCGACCTTTTTGTGGCCAAGCATATATCTAATACAGCAGACCAGATTTCGCAATCCGTATAAAAAAGAAGCAAAACCCCCGATCAAAAAAACCCCCTTCTACTCATATTCATTCCCCACTGCTGTTCGAACATTGTACCACAGTGTCCAAAAACAGTGCTGCAACCCAATTGACACTCCCCATCAGCGTCGATTCCAATTGCCCTAATCTAATTTCACTCGATTTGCTTCTCGGTTCTTAATTAGGCCGTTAGTGTGAATCTCCGACTACTTTACCCGGTCCCCATGTTGAATTTGTCGGGTCGGAAAAAGTTCGGCAGAATCTCCCGCATCTCCTCGGGGAGCTTGCCTTCAGCCGGATACGTCTATCAAAGACTTGGTTCTGTTTCCCCAAGCAGCTCTCTTTGCGAAGCTAGCCACTGTTTGCCACTCACCGAGTCGATCGCTGATCAGTTTTCTGTCGAGTGGGAGAAACAAAAACAACACAAGCGCTTCACTAATTCGCTCGGCAAACTCAGGAAGAGATTCTCGCACAGACCAAAGTGGTTTAAGTCTGGGCTCGAGAACCTCACCAAAGAGCTGGCGAACTCCGAAGAATGTGCCCCTCTTATTTCGGAAATGGAGTCTGTGCTTGAACAGATTTCAAGTACCGGGGGCCCAGGAGAGAGAACCAAGAGTGCCTCGACTCTTGATTCCCTGGCGCCCTCCACAAATCCCAATACCCCCACTTCTGAGTCTCGCTGGCCTGCGGACCTGGAAGAGGATTTGATCGAGGAGTCTTTGACCAGACACTTTCCTATTGCGGTCCCCCAGACCGGCGGTTCCCTCTCATTTGCATCCGCCTACGAGGGTTCTCAAAACACAGACTCAAACGATGATGCAGAGTCCGACGCCTACGAGGAGAAGGACAGGAAGTACGACTCTGCCGGTGAAATCATGCTTGAGGCCATGGTTGGGAAGGCTGGGAAAATGTACGTGGTGCTCTACAAGATCTTGAGATTTCTTTCCACCTCCCACGGGAGAATGAGAGACTTCGAGGTTTTTCCACCTGCCAGCAAAGCGCATTGGCCATGTGATTATTCGGACGTTTTGTCGGTCGAAACAGGGCATGAATCCGTGTACGACTCTGAGGCCTGGTCCCCAGACAACGCGGGATTGGCAGGGTCTTCGGCCCAGGAGCTTATCAACAATGGCGACGCAGGCTCCGCTGATATCGGATCTCCAGAGAACGATTCTTCTAGCGTCGAGACAGCTAGCCTTGTTGGAGAGTGTCCCGGGTCTATCTCCGAATTGCCAAGCCCAATCTTGCAAATTGCTGCAGCAGAATCCGAGTGCACTGGTTACATGGCCTCTGGAATTTGCGGGAGCACTCTTGCAAAGTCCGGGGTCGAGTCAGCTGCTACAGGTGCTGGTACAAGTGAAAATGCTGCCGAGGCAAAATCAGAAATTGACCTTGCTGCCGGCGATTGTACAGCAATTGAGCTTGCGGCTGCCTGCGGTTCCGAAAATCCAGAGGAAGCCGCCCTTGCGCAGACTTCAATAGTGGAAGTATTAGGCACCCCATCGGCGGGACATACGGTCGCGAGTCCGCTAAGCGAGCTCATGTATTATGCAGAGCTCGGTTTTGTCTTCACTGGAGCAGATGTCGCACTCGGCTTTGAACAAAACAGTGCGGCTGCCAGCGAAGACGCAAGATATTCCAAACTGAACGAAAGCGTGGTATCTCAGTCCGAAGCAGGCGAGGATGTTCCAAACCTGAGTATTCCCATCTTGATTGCTGATGCGCCGATGAATAAAGAAGTGGCACCTTTGGAAGAGCCGTGCACCAGGGAAAATGTTCTGCAGAGCGGAACGCCTGATGTTGCATCCACGAATTTGGTGACTTCAGAGTCCCGGGAGCCGGTGCACGTCCTGGAACTGTTGCCTATTCAAGAGATTATCTCTTGTGTCGGGCATCAAATTTTGGGATCCGCAGCTTTGAGACTGCCTGTCGAAGACTCTTTCAAGACTCTTTCTCATCCTGCCGAGAGTAAAAACGAAGCACGGGGTTTGGACGTTTGCCTCGCAAAGCCTGATGAATCTTCGGCTGTGGACTCTAGCATGTGCAACCCATGTTCCAAGACCGACAAATCCTGGGCTGACTATGATTCCGATGCTGGGGACTCTGTTTGTGAGTATTTCTCCGGATTGTTTGAAGAGGATGCGCCTTCCAATGTTCTAGCATTAGACAAGGAAGAACATTCTGGAGCACACCCCCAGTACCAGGATAATCATGTGACCCACAGTCTGACTGAAGACACCACGGTCACGGAATCGCCGTCTCTGCTGAATTTACTGCTCAGCCAGATGTCAACTTCGTCACCCGAAAGTTGCTGGAAGTCAATTTTTGTCGAGAAATTCGGCTCCGAGACTCTGCTTCTGGAACCGGCACCGGGCCTCTTCCCGCAGAGAGGAGAGGACCTGGCTTGCAGTAAAAACTCCCCGCTTCTGAGCCTGACTCCAGAAAAGGGGGCTAGCAGTGAGGATTTTTCCTGTGAAGACGACTTAGAGCCTTTTGTATTTGAGACAAGCAAGGAAATAGACCCCGCTGATGACTCAAGATACTCTGCGGACGCAAGAGATAAAACCGCGGCGGGGGTTAAAGAAGAGGACTTTATCGAGAACTGCCGGAATCTTCTTTTCACCGACGAGGAGTCCTGGATGAAAACCGAGTTCTTACTCCTTGATTTCGAAGAAGAGGAAGACTTCTTACCATTGCAGCCTCGCGCGAGGATAGTCAGATTTGCGGCTGAGGTTGAAGATTTCTCTCCGGATTACGAGCCTTCTTTGGTTCTTGAACACAACCTGGGGATTGAAATCGAGTCAGTAAATGATCTGAAGCTATCTCTATTTAAGGGTCCATTTCTCTCGGAGCTGGAGTCCCTGGTAGAACTTGAGACTGTATTGGCGCAGATTGCCGAGGCAAATTCTACAGAGGAGGCCCAAGTATTGGCAGCATCCATCCGCAAGTTCAGACTTGACTTTCTTGGTGCTATAAAATCGGCGGTCCTCCCTTGCAACGAACATATTAAACAGTTGGCTAGAGACGTTTTGGCCACTAGGAACATTCAGTGGGAATTGTTCTCTTTGGGATCTGCAGTGGAGACTGAGATGTCCGTCTTGAGCGAGAACTTGCGAGACGGAGATACAGACAAATGTCTCCAATTACTGGAAAGGCTCCATGTTTGTGGCTCGATTGTTGCTGACATGGAAGCCAAATACCAGAAGATTCGCGACGAGTTTGGCATCCTTGAGGGCAACTTCAAGGTGAGGTTTACCAGGATTACTAACATTGTGAACGGAATCATTTCAACAAGGAACCAGATCATGGAAAGTTACGAGGAGTTCTGTGATCTGAAAGCATTGGACACATTTGGCTCGGAAGACATCAGTCGGTGCGTTCACGTAGATGAGTTTGAACAGAAGACTACGTGGCACTACTATCTCGACTTTGATGAATTCGAGACATTCTTCTCAAGCAATATAACTTGTTTGCTACTGTCAATGGATGCGGTTGAGAGTTTAGTTCAGCTTGTGCGTGGGAATTATTCAGAGGTCGAACAGAGACTTGCCATTACAGGCTGATGCAGCCATGAACAGGGGAGGACAAAGCCTGCCCAAGAATCAGAAACAAAAATTGTAGAACACTAAAAAAAAAAGACAAAAAAAACAAAAAAAAACAAAAAAAGACAAAAAAAGACCCGAAGAGTGCCATACAAAAGCGGTATCGGGGGCTCCAGGCCAGGCCACCGACTCGCTGGTATAGTACTTGCCTGTAGATATTTTTCTTTATAGCACTTCATACGAACAATATTTTCTTAATTATCGAAACCCTTTAAATGCTATCTGTTCACTCTGAACATCGGATAGAACATCTGTAACTTGATCCTTTGGCAACTCACCTTGTGTGCATGCTTATACATAAGTCTTCGCTGTGAAGATTGCTTCAATTGAGAAGGTCAACCGAAACCAACCGACATCCGAGGCAGGTTCACATACCGATGCTTGTCTATGGATTGGCCGTTGCAATTGGCATTTTCCTCTGAAGACAAAGCCTTCCACCAGGGGTAGATGTTCGAAATGTTTCAAGCGGAGCTAGTGCCACACCTGAGGCCGGCACCGACGGAGACCGGAAATCGAGTCATGCTAATGCGGTTGCCGCAAGTGTTTTCAAGTATGACAAATTTGAAGTACGATCTTGTTCATGCCGAGTCTACCCCGGATGTTCCAAAGATGCGGAAACGATCTGGTGTTCCTTCTGGTTCTCAGTCTTTTATGCGGGGGTTTCCAGCAAAATTCAAATCAAACGCACAATACTGTCTCCATGAAAACTCTAACGAGCTTACACACAGCAATTATGCCTATACCGTATCATGAGCTTGCCATATATGCTTTTATTGCCGGGTTTTGTCTACTGTCATCATTATCAGTAGTTTCTAGCAGTGCCGTTCTGCACGGTAGCTGATTCGAAAGAAGCTGTTTATCAGTAGGATAGGCAAGCACATACTTTTTTGTCGTTTGGACCTGAGAACAAAAAAGGAATTGCCTGCGAAGGTTCCGAAAGAATATGATAGTATCCGTTTGAGGCAGCAAACTTGGTAATTTCTCTCATCGCCATGCCACGCGTGCTTGAGTGCTTTGAATGGGTGGGTGGCGATAGTGTTTTCTTAGCCAGCCGGAGCAGACTTGCAGATTTAATACAACCGGGAGATTGTCCCGGAAACACCCAGCCACAAAGCAGCACAGTATTGCTCGGCCCAGAAACACACTTCCACAAGGATTTACGGTATTTCTCCCGTAGAGCCAGCTCTTTCGACACCGAGATTCGGGTCTTACTTTTAAGAGTCAGCACCTCTCATAGAGATCCGAGGCAATGGTTCTCTTCACCAAATAGCATAGCAGTATCAAGACCTGCAGGCGTCATACTTGAGCATTGAAGTCGATCAAGGCTCCCGATCCGCGCATGAGGGTATATCAGAGTATTCTGAAACCATATTGAGATGTATGAAGGCTTGTTGGAATGATATAGTAGCTCATTGCGACAATATGAAGGCGGATCGGGATTCAAGAAGCGGATCAGGGCGTTTCCAGGGACCGGTGCAAAGGCTCATACATTCCTGATATCCAGTGGTTTTCCGATTTGCGGCTATACGCGGGCGAGAACCCAGGAGCAATTTCTCTGCATCACGCGTTCTCACAAAATCCGAAATAAAGCGGGACTCTGGATCATCCACGAGGGTCTCTTAAAACCACTCTTCAGCTGGCTGGAAAAATCAAAGGAAGAAGCAAACCCCAATCGCTTTCTCCCAATCTGATGAATGTTCCAAAGGACCCGCCCGAGTTCATCCACTCAGGAGGTAGGGCGCCTGCACACCGCTCTCACGCGTCCCATTACGCTTCCGAATCCGATAAATTGTTCGCATATCTGGTCCTCCACCTTCAGCTCTTTTCCTCGTTTTTCTCCAGGCATGTCGTACGAGAGAGCAGACACGTACAGCACCCATGTGTTGCCTGGCGACCAGCCTGAAGACAACTCCTTCAACGAGGTGACCAAGGCGTTCCGTAACTTCATCTTGGAGTTTCGGTTGAACAACCTGTTCATCTACCGGGACCAGTTGCGGGAAAACTTGCTCATCAAGAACTACTATCTCCGCGTGAACTCGGAGCACTTGATTGGCTTCAACGAGGAGCTTAACAAAAAACTCTCGGACCTGCCGCTGGACATGGTGCCGCTTTTCGAGAACGCCATCACCGACATCGCCAAGCGCATCGCATATCTCTCGAATGAAGACGTCCCTCGGGACTTCCCGGGTTGCCAGTTGGTATTGTACTCCAACTCGAGCCCCATCTCCATCCGCCATTTGGACTCGGACCACATCTCAAAAATCGTGCGAGTCAGCGGCATCATTATCTCGGCGTCAGTGCTCCTGTCTCGGGCCACGCAGGTGCTGCTTCTTTGCCGCAACTGCAAACACACCATGAAGTTGAAGGTGCCCACCGGTTTCGGCTCTCTCAGCTTGCCGCCGCGGTGCTTGGCCAACCACAATCACGACGAGTCGCACCTGCAGCAGAAGTGCCCGCCGGACCCGTATGTAGTGGTGCATGACAAGTCGTCGTTCATCGACCAGCAGACGTTGAAGTTGCAGGAGGCGCCTGACGCCGTGCCGGTGGGCGAGATGCCGCGCCACATCTTGGTGCACGTGGACCGCTACTTGACCAATCAGGTGGTGCCAGGCACGCGCGTCACGTTGGTGGGCACGTATCTGATCTACCAGTCCAAACAGCGCACCACCACGGCCGTCAACACGGTGGCCATCCGGAATCCGTACCTCAAGGTGTTGGGTATCCAGACCGACGTGGACACCGCCGCGCAGGGCCTCGCGTTCTCCGACGAGGAGGAGGAAGAGTTCTTGCGGCTCTCTAGGATGCCCAATCTTTACGAGACATTTTCAAAGTCTATTGCGCCTTCCATCTACGGCAACCAAGACATCAAGAAGGCCATCACATGCTTGCTCATGAGCGGGTCCAAGAAGATCTTGCCTGATGGTATGCGATTGCGAGGCGACATCAACGTGTTGCTTCTCGGTGACCCTGGCACGGCCAAGTCCCAGCTCCTTAAGTTCGTCGAAAAAATCTCTCCCATATCCGTGTACACGTCGGGCAAGGGCTCTTCGGCGGCTGGGTTGACGGCGTCCGTGCAGCGCGATACGCAGACCAGAGACTTCTATTTGGAGGGCGGTGCCATGGTGTTGGCCGATGGCGGCGTGGTGTGCATTGACGAATTCGATAAGATGCGTGACGAGGACCGCGTGGCCATCCACGAGGCAATGGAGCAACAGACGATATCCATTGCCAAGGCCGGAATCACAACCGTGCTCAATTCGCGGACCTCGGTGCTCGCCGCGGCCAACCCGATCTTCGGCCGCTACGACGACTTGAAAAGCCCCGGCGAAAACATTGACTTCCAGACTACCATCCTCTCGCGGTTTGACATGATTTTCATCGTGAAGGATGACCACGACGCAGCAAGGGACCGGTCCATTGCACAGCACGTGATGAACGTGCACACCGGAAACACCGCCAACAACGAGGAGCATGAGGGCGAGATTCCCATCGAGACCATGAAGCGATACATCCAGTATGCCAAGGTGCGCTGCGCGCCGCGGTTGACGGCCGAGGCCTCCGAGAAGCTCCTGTCTCATTTCGTCGCCATTCGGCGTCGTTTGCAAGTCAATGAAAGCGACATGAACGAGCGCTCGTCCATTCCCATCACCGTCCGGCAGCTCGAAGCCATCATTCGGATAACGGAGCTGTTGGCCAAACTTACCTTGTCACCGGTGGCCACGATGGACCACGTGGACGAGGCTATTCGTCTTTTTACTGCGTCCACGATGAATGCAGTGGACCAGGGAGTGCAGAGTGGTAACATGGCCACGGGAAAATTTGCCGAGCACATCAAGGCGGTGGAGATCGAGTTGCGAAGGAGGTTGCCCATTGGCTGGTCCACCGCCTACAGGACGCTTCGGCGGGAGCTAGTAGAAAACGGCAAAATCCCAGTTGAGGCGCTTGACAAGGCCTTGCATATCATGGAGCGACACGACGTGATCAAATTCCGTCACCAGCGGCAGAACATTCTACGTGTGGGTGTTTAGACGGGCTGGGCGGTGGAACGGATGGAGGTGTATCAGTCGGTGAAATGATAGAAAGGGATGACGGCGTATTATGCCAATTCCAAATGTGGTTTTTGAGGGCCTCGAGATTTTACCTTCGCGGCGGTATATAAAGTTTCAATATTCACGAATGATGTTGAGTATGATAATGACGCGTGATGTTGAGTATGATAATGACGCGTGATGTTGAGTATGATAATGACGCGTGATGTTGAGTATAACTGAGTGTGACGAGGGGTGTATCAGTAAGCATGATATGGAGTATAATGTTGAATATGATGTCGAGTCTGATGTTGCTGTACTTCTGGGTATAACCAGATGTCCAAAGTTGGGTACTGTATGAGTGCAAAATATCAACATGTTCTTAGGCGATACCGCAGACGTTAGTCGTCCAGTAAATACTGAAAGCGTTGGACGGGAGTTATAGTCAACGATTAGATTTTTTTTAAGACCAATAAGATGATTTCCAAGTCCAGAAATCTTTAGTGAATTTTCAAATTCGTTCCTTCGAGCTCCTCAGTAGGCTTTTCAATCCAAATTTGTTTCCGACACCGGTGTGCAATTGCTCTTATCCGGTTGCTCGAATATCATTAAATATGATAGTGCACTCAAACATGAAGTTCACGTACGAGGTTGGAATGTTATGGTTACTTCTAATGCTCAAAGCATGCCACTCATTGCATCAAATTTTGTGCTGTTCCAGCCACAAGGGTTTCTTCAAACCCATAAAGCCCGGCTCAACTCGGTTCATTATGAGTATTTTCCTGATGAATGGATCATCATCATGAGTATTTTTCTGATGAATGGATCATTAAGCCCACTATTCAAAAAGAACAAAACACATTAATTGATATTATAACTCTCAACCTTCTACCATTGATGGTACTGTGGTCCAGCAACTCCTTTCAATCCGACTCTTGTCGGCATCTTTCGCATAGTGCTCCGAACAAATCATCATTTTTTTCGAGTCACAAGGCAATATCCTGAATTTTGCACTGGGACTCAGTTTCTGCTTTGATTTTCAAGTTGAGAGTCAAGAGAATTCGCAGCGAAGCCGCCTCAGGTTTCGACATGATTTCGATCCGCGAATCGGACAGCCCGATTTCGCAGCCATACTTTGCTAGGCCCGACTGCAAAAATCCATTTTCCCATATAAACGGGGGTTCCCTCATTTTTTTCCAAACTCTCTTTTACCCTCCATCTTTCACGAACACACGCTTGACCATGATTGCACAAGTACTTTTCTGCTTCAGAATCATCGATTGCGTGTCGGAAATCGCCGGGCTCTGCCTCATTGGTTATTTTCTCTCCGTGTTCCTTCTTGAACTCTCAGAACAGGCAAAATCTGCCGCCGTGGACTTGACAACTGTTCAGATTGAAAGATACCACTCTGCTCCTTTCGGGGCTGAACCTGAGATTCAGAATCATAGTGGAAGCACTAGCGTTGGTTTCATCTCCGTTCAATTAGCCGCTGCCTCTACAGCCTTTCACCCGGAATGTTCAAGCGGCTCAGAAACTGAGTGCTCTGCCTCTTTCTCCCCAACGAGTGACAGTAGCTTTTTGGGACTATCCGATGTGGAAACTGGTTCTTCTTCCGTTCTTTCTTTCAATTCGGACTCTAAGCGTGGCTCCTCGGCTGGTGGTTTCTTTGTGAAGCCAGCCGTAGTGGTAGACTGCATTGAGACTGACAAGATCAAAAGAGCGCAAAAGAAATACTACTCGGGTAACACTTCTGTTTTCAAGGGGGAATCTGAGAACAGCAACTTTGAAGACATTGCTCTGCTGCGTGTTCCTAAACTGGAGAATGATCTGGAATCGGAGTGGCAAGTTCTAGGTAGGAAGCGCAGAAATTCTCGTGGAAAGACTGTCAAAAAAATGGCCAACATTTCTGGATCTGGGGCAGCTACTTCAATCAAGGAGCTCGCCAGACAGTCAGAAACTGTTGTCCCAAAATCCCCCCTTTCTAATAATCCTTTTCAAGTTTTGGCCGATATCGATGAGAATGATTATCAGGAACCACGCCCAAGCAGATCGTACATGAAAGTTCTGGGAATGCCCAGGCACTCTTCTCTTGGAAACGCGATTCCTGATAACTTTCTGGTTATGGGCGTGACTATGAACCACCACGAAGTTTCAACCGAATCTACAGTTACCAACATTATGGACATGAGTTTTGAACATATTGATGAGAAATATCTGGGGTATACTGAAGAATCTGTTGATGACAAAGACATGGGTAATACTCAAGAATCGTCTGAGAAATCGATTGAACATCCTCCCAGATACGTGGGCGAGGATCCAATTTTGGTTTCGGCTTGCTTCGAAACCATCGTTGAAATGTCTGATATTCCTAAATCAGATGCTTCCGATGCTGGTTGGGAGGT